>JAQHUG010000511.1:236224-249395 GCA_028555095.1 Dicrostonyx torquatus | reverse complement strand
GATTGAGCATCATTTATAGCCAGCAAAGCTTTCAGTCACCATAGATGGATAAAACAAGATATTTCATGACAAAACCAGATTTGAACCATACCTATCCACAAATCCAGCCCTACAGAAAGTACTAGAAGGAAAACTCTGACCAAAAGAAACTAACTGCACCCACAATAACACAGGCAACAGATGACTCCACACCAACAAACCCCAAAGAAATAAAACACACAAATACTACCACCAAAAAATAATAGAAATTAGCAATCACTGGTCATTAATATCTCTTAATATCAATGGACTCAATTCACCTATAAAAAAACACAAGTTAAGAGAATAGACACTATAATTTTCAAACTTACGGAATTTCATACTTACTAATTGTTCTAAATCACTATTCTCTAAATTCTACATAACTCACTGACAGTAAACATAGTAGAACCAATATCATGACGATACCATAAAACACAAAAGAAACCCCTGTTCTTATGTTTGAAGAAGCATGCATTATTGTTTCCTTGTTACCCTTGCTCCTTCAGCATTGCTAGGCTTCAGCAGAGCAGTGATGTTCACTTTATCAAGCAGTCGTTCTCCTCATTGACTTCTGTATGACAGTGCTTCACAATCCTTAAACACACCTCCAGTACTGGGTGCCTATGGCGCCTGGACAGGGTTGAACCAAAAGATGAAGTCGCAACTTCTTTGTGAACCTCACGTTAACTTCATCTTCTTGCATTAACCATATTCTCTGACCCCAGTGAAAACTCACTTTCATTGTTAATGTCTCTGGAATAATTCAGTTTAAGAAAACAATGTTCTGACTAGCACTAGTGGAGCACATCTTTCTTTTTTTAATAACATAAAGAAACAAAGCAATGTTCTTTCACTCTTGAAAGTATGGCTGGTTTGTGAAAATTGAGATCTCTTAAAATACAGTGAGGAGTTTTTCTTTGTTGGGAATGGACAGAGCATGGAAAGAGATGTCATATTCTTCCTTTGAGATGAGCAGAGACACTACTAGCAGCAATAGCATTGGTAGAATGGGGGAAGAGAAACTAAGTTTTGTTACCAAATTCACTATAAGAATTTAGCATAGCCTTATTTGTTTCAAAGTGTTTTGGTTTTGTTTTCTTTCTTTCTTTTTTTTGGGGGGGGGTTGGTTTTTGGCTTTTGGTTTGTCGAAACAGGGTTTCTCTGTAGCCTGTCCTGGAACTAGCTCTTGTACACCAGACTGGTCCCACAGAGATCTGCCTGCCTCTACCTGCAGAGTACAGGAATTAAAGGCATATGCCACCAGCCACCACCACCTGGCCTCCAATTTCTTTCAAACTGAGATTACAGTTTGGTAATCTCAACCCTCACAAACCTGAAGCAGAATTATCCTCAGTTCCAGATTGTGAGGTTGTGGAATTAAGGCAGACTTGACTGCTAAAACAAACACATAAATAAATAAGATTCCTCTTTTGAGTAACAGCTTGATTAGGAAGCATGGAAAAGACTGAATAAATTCTATAGAAACACTTCACAATATTTTCTCTTTGTCTCCTCAGGAAAAAAAATTAATTATTTTGATATTTTTATAACTATAACTGTAAAATAAAATATTTTTTGAAAAGTTCCACAACTGCATACTCCATTTAATAACTACTAGTTTGAAAATAATTAGGTAGAATAATATATTTGTGCCAGGAAAAGAATTTTAAAATTTTGCCTTACCATCAAAGGAAAGCCTCTTTACTTTTGGAAGAAACATAGGTGTTTAGAATAAAAGCACCTTTCTTTGCATCCTACAGCTTTTCAAATAGAACCTGGCATGCTGGCCCACTCCTTTAATACCATTGCTCAGAAAGCAGAGGCAAATGGATCTTTCTGAGCTTGAAGGCAGTTCAATTTACACGGAGAGTTCCAGGCCAGCCAAGGATACATGTTAAGATGATATCTAAACTAACAATAACTTTACAGTAGGCTTGGTCTAGATTAAGACAACCAAAACAGTAACCAAAAAACAACAAGATAAAGGGTATTAGTCAGGATTCTTTGGGGAAACAGAACTGACACAATGAGGATTTTATATTATATATATGATGAATGCCATTACCATCACGTACAGACTGTCATTCAACTAGTTCAACAGTGGCTATCTTCAAATGGGAAGTCTGAAAATTCAGTAGTTGTTCAGTCCATGAGACTGAATGTGTCCGTTGTCCGTCAGTCTGAAACACTGAATAAGCGAAGTCTCATAACAGTCAACTGAGAGTGAGGGCATCCAGGCAAAGAGCAAAAGGTTTCTTCTCTCATGTCCTCTATATAGGCTACTACCAGAAGGCGAGGCCCAGATTAACAGTCTATCTTCCCACCACCAGAAATCCCAATTAAAGTTGAGTTTCGCCACTTCAAATGATTGAATTAAGAAGATCTCTTTTAGGTGTACCCAGATATGCAGGTTTTAGTTAATTTTAGAGGTAGTCAAGTTAACAACCGAGACTAGGCAATACACAATGGCTCTTGAGTTCTTGTCATGTTAAGCAGAAACATGCACCCTAATCCACAGACAGAAGTGATAATTTGGACCTAGAAAACAAATGAGTTCCATCTTTTAAATGACCATAAATATGATTGCAGCATCATGAGTAGCAGAGAAAATATTAGAGAACCAGCTTCCAGGAAAATTACTGTTCAGACATAAACTCAGATTCTTAGATTAGCTTCATTATCCTTGTTCGTACCACCAGTATGATAGGAAGGATGAATAAATATAATAGTTATGTAAAATTTCTCTCATTTCGCAGAATAAGAGAGAGAAATAAAACAGTGACCACTCAACAAACCAAAGAAATTAAAAAATTTTTTGCTTGCGACAGCAATTCCAATGAGCTAATTAATTCCATTTACATTTTCAGTTGGTTTCTTTCATTTTTTGAGGCTAACTTTGCAGCTAGTGGTTTTTTTTATTGTTTCTGTTTCAGCTTAAGTATATTCAATATTCCTAAATGGTCAGTTCTAAAGTTATTAAAAACATGTTTGATTTTGCTATGGATGATAGATATTGGTGCATGTATACATAATTACACATATAAACACCAGAAGGAAAAATACAGGAAAGAAAAAAAGAAGGGAAAATTCTGAAATTAGCATTCGAATGTGTGTCAGCAAAGCCAGTTGTTTACATTACTGATTTTTAAAGCTATAAAAGTTTTGCTCATAATGTTTGCTAAATTATTTTGCAGTGCTAAGCAAGACTGATGCCACAATAGAAAAGTCCTAAGAACAAAGGGTTCATTCTGCTCATGCTTCACAATATGGCTAGAGTTTCTCTTCACACTGTCTTGCTTTCAGGACCCAACCTGAAATAAATGCCCCAGATATTTTCTAATGGCCAGACATTTTCTCATGGCAGAAGAAGGAGGCATGTCAAGACTAGGAAATATGCATAAGGCCTCTCATCAGCTGTGTTACACATCCCTCCTACTCAATGCTGGCTGTGGACATGAACCAGAAGTGCTGTCCTTCCTTGAGGATGCCCTTGCACAGCACAGAGCAATGGGCAGTAGTACCTTTGAATGCTTTCTTGACATGTGGGGATTAATTAGGAATAATAATTAATTTGCAATAACAATGTTGCTTACTGCTGAGAATTGTCAGTATTTCTTTCTCTAAGCTCTATTATGTATGCAGCACAAGGGATTTAAAAGTGACTCTGTGGAGTTGTAGTTCAAAAAAGAAGAAAAAGAAAGAGGGAGAGAGGGAGGGAGGAAGCGAGGGAGGGAGGAGAAAAGGAAGATGAGTATTTGAAAGTTTTAGTTAGGAAACTTTCATTTATAAGTAAAATATTATTCTCAATGTTAGTCCTTTGGGGAAAAAAAATCTGTTACATACATAGGTATATCACATACAGCAGGGGGAGAAACCCTCTTGGTCAAGTTGCTTTTCTTTCTCTTCCTATTAGGTGTCTACTGGGAAAAAAAAACTACAAAACAAAGACATTAAGACAATTGGGTATGTCATTCAGCATCCTTCAGAAACAGCAGGCACTTTCCTTCCCAGTGACATTGGTGCTTACGCCTGTGCTTAGGACCACATGTATTGTGCCTACCTTACTATCTCCTTAACAACTGTCTCCTCTTCAGGTAGGGAACCCTGGAACCACACTGTTAATTCCAATTACCCTCAATGATCACCCATGGGCCCTGTCCCTAAACAGGAGCCTAGTCCAGAGTGCTTTCTTTGAGAAAGTCACAACTTCAATATGCAAGGACAGCGAGCATGAATCAAACAACAGACAGCAGATAGCATTCTTTCCTAATTCCTCTCCTCCTTCTCAAATCCACCACTTTGTTAACAAGCACGACACACTGTGACACTCTACCACAGGGAAAGAAGGAGCATGCAGAGAAACTGTCCATGATGATTAGGTCATAAGGAAAACTTAAACGGTAGAACAGACTCTCGACACTGTAAACTCGGGAAGCAGTGTGAAGTTGGTATTGAAATGATATAAACAAAAGCAACAAAACTAGTATCACTGCCATCTAGTATATGCAAAACTTCAGAAAGGGTCTTGTAAAAGGAGAAATTTTCTTGTTTCTAGGCATCAACAATATTGATCTGGGTTTTTATCAGTCTACATGGGATACACATGTATATCACCAAACCAAAAATTCAAAAAATGATGGTTAAAGGAAAGGTAAAAGGCACTACTGAAAGTAAAAGCATAAAAAGAATGGAACCAGAAGACAAAGACATCAGGAAGAGGGGAGCAGCCTAAGCAAAGAAGACTATGTGGCATGAAGTGAGCTGTTCAGAATCTCTAAATTGTCAGTATTAAACTGCTGAAAGGAAATAAACTCAAGCCCAAATTTTATAATCCACGAAATACCATTAATATTTTCTATTAAAACACAAAAACTATTTTAAAAATACTGAATTCACCCCAGAACTTGTCCTGTAATAAGTAGGAAAAGTTAGAACAATCAGAGCATAGATTGAGTACTAGAATCAATAAGCAATTAGATCCCATACTGCAGAAAGCCATGTGCTGAATCAAAATACATTTAATACAGTCTAGGACTTCTCATGTTAGTCTGCTTGCCTCTAATAACAGAGAGAAAAATAAATACACATTCCTTAAGGTTCTGAAAATACTGTTGAAAACTACATGCCACTTCATGCAATCCTTAAAATTCAGGAGGGAAAATGAATGCTAAATAATTAATATTGGATATTATTGCTATTTATCAAAAGATAAAAACTTTGTCAAATCTATAGGGGTATTGTTCAGTGGTAGACAACTTGTCTAACATTTGTTCATTGTTACTCACAGTATAACATTCATTGGTCTATCAGAACTGAATCTGATCCCAAGCATTAAAAAATAAATCAATAAACAAAATGAGTTCTGATATTCTGCTACTTTACTCATAGATCAGTGCTTTTATCCAGTAATCAGCAGAGAGGCTTCCTTCAGCAGCAGATGGGAAGAAATACCTATAGTCAGACAGTCTCCATCAGATCCCTCCCCTCAGAAATCAGGGAATCCCATGAAAGAGTAGTTGAAAAAGTTGTAAGAGGCAGAGGGAAAGGAGGACACCAGGAGAACAAGACCCTCTGAATCAACAAAACAAAGTATGTGAGCTCACAGAGACTGAAGCAGCAATCATAAGGCCTTGATGGGTCTGCACCAGGTCCTCTGTGTATATTTTATCTCTATTAACTTAGCCTTTTTATGGTATTCCTTATTTTGAGAATGAGTGTGTCTCTGACTCTTTTGCCTGCTCTTGGAGCTCTTTTCTTTATGTTGGGTTGCCTTGTCCAGCTTCAGTATGAAAGTTTTGCTTCATCTTATTATATTTTATTTTGTCATGTTTGGTTGTCATCTCTAAGAAGCCTGTTCTTTTCTGAGAGACAGAATAGATCCAGAAAGGAGGAGCGGCAGGGAAGAACTAGGAGAGGAAACTATAATCAGTACATATTGTATGAGAAAAGAATCTATTTTCAATAGAAAAAAAACAATTAAACTGAAATAGCTTCTGCACAAATTTTGAAGAGATATTGGCATTGCATAAAATATTTGGCATTTTTCTTGTAGTGTTACAGCAGATCACAAAGCAACTTTCAGCAGCACACAGATCACTGTCTTAGAAGACAGCATAGCTGAGATAGCAGGTGATCTTTTCCACCTTTCTAAAGATGATGAAAATGCTTTTATTAAGCTATCAATGAAAAGAATTCCTTAATCCCTCAGATACTACTTTTTGGCAGAGAACTATCCTATTCGAACCTTACATTAACCTTTGATACGATGGCAGAGAATGTACATTCCTGTCCATTTAAAAATGAATGAGTAAATTGAGACATAGGGAATTTAAATTGCACAGGTAGTTATCATCCATGCCAAGATGAGAACATAGTTTCTGCCTGAATTCAGTGCCAATTCCATGATCCCAAGACACCTTGAGAAAAAAATAGTATAGAGACAATTTATCTTGAATCATATTCAAGGAAATTTAGTTGTACTCACATTAAGAAGCAAATACATTTATAGGTTTTCTAGCATGCATGTCAAATATAGTATTATGTAAAATTGCTACTGTTCTTAGTTTTCACATATTGAACATATGAAATTGAATCTGCTTCTGACTCAGGTGTGTTTTTCTTAAAGCTGAAGTATAATCTATGTGTTCTTAAATGAATGAAATTTATTTGTCCAAATTTATTCTTTTTTCAGAACTGGGAGTAAATGCTTTTATTCCCTGAGCCACCTAACACAGACCCCTGTATTTTTTTATATTTTCAAATTTTTTATTAATTAAAATTTTCATTCACTTTCTTTCCTACACATGGTTCCCCTCACTCTTCTCCTTCCCTCCTATTCCCTTCCTGTTTCCTTTCTGCCCTCCCCATTCACTCCTCCTCTGTTTCTGTTCAGAGACGGGCATGCCTCCCATGACTTTTTTGTTCAAACTTTTTAAAGAGAAAAATAAATGAGATGCAACAAAATGAAAGAATAAAGAATTAACTATACATGTCATTCAAAATACTGAACGTGAGTAGGAAGACTTTTTATGCAAATTACCTGAGGTTTCTTACTGATATTGGCTTATTTCTTCAGATGTCAGTGACCAATTTCACTTCCTTGACTAGAATAGAAGCCTCAAGTGTAGCCTTGTTTTCAAGGTTTACACTCCTGTGTGCTTTGTCAGACACTAAAATGTTGCAGTTTTACCCTGAATACAATCTTCATTTACACAAACTGTTGGCCCTCATACTGTGTTTGCCAGCCCAGAGCTGTTCAGAAGGAGGTATTATGTTTTTAGTATTGTTTTTTTTTTAAACACACTTACCTCTTTGACTAAAGCCAGAAGCTTTGAAGGTAGATGCGATAACAAAATTAAACCTGATGGGCACATGATCACTTGACACATTTTCCAGCTGGACTATCCTAAAAGGATTATCATAGTCATCTCTGGTTCCAATGAAGACAGGCTTTCTGCAGTGCTCTGAATGGGAATCTGTTGGCCTACTCTGTGGAGAAAATTCTGCCAAATTAGACCTAGATTGCCAGACTTCTAGTTTATAAGAAAGAGTCTCATTTTGGATGTCTATGCCTTCTTTCATATCCATTGACAGCAAAAGTTGCTTGTTTTCCTCTGATCCAAAAGGTTCTTTTGGAAAAAGAATCAGAAAGGTAGAAGAAACGCGATAATAAGACAGTAAGATAAGCAGACTGACTTTGAAAACGGATCGCAAGTGAATAAATAGGAATTTTGGCTTAGAAATCTTTTTTCAGGATTTAAAAGTTTGACTTTGACTATTTCTCTGTTTTTTCTTGATAGCCGGGGAAACAAAATTAGGAAAATGGCAGAGTAATCTTTATTTTCAGAGGAAAACATGGGTTTCTCCATATCAATGTATTTTTGCATAACTCAAGCATGTGTGATTTCACTCATTAGGCAGACACTAGCCATATTTACATCTGCATAAGTTTTTATAAATACCCCCTACAGTTTCTCTAAGTAACACCATAAGAACATGTGGAGAAGATGTGGTAATGGTGTCTTAAAAACATACATGTTAGTGACTGGCACTTGTCAAGTTTAAAGCTTCTAAGCTTTAGTGGTTTGAAAACTAATTCTTTTCTAATTAGGACAAAGACACTGAGATCATTAAAGATTTCTAGGTAAGGGTCTGGTGGAAACCAAAATATTCAGAAACCTGATATTCTAAATTAACGTTCTAGCTAATAGTGTGTGCAGCAAGTCAGTGACCCTGTACAACTCACCATATTTTCTTACCTCTCTAGGGAAAATTAATGCTCAGTGATAGATACTGCGTGGGTCTAAAAGTGTAAGTGAAGTCTCTATGTGAATTATTAAGTTCAGGTGAAGTAGGCTAATACAAGATTTTTCTTATTTACACATATGAACATTTGTCTTCAGACACAACATGGTGTGCAATTCAAATAAGATAATACATGATGTGCTTTAGACACCGTTTATGCTTATATGAATATAAAGTAGTGTTATCTCTATTTCTAATGAGACTTATTAGAGAAAAATTCAAGTATAAAACCAATAATAAACATACGGTGGTAACTGCACCATTGCTTTATGCTATGTCATGGCCTTCGACTTCACCTCACTTCCCCAGAAATTTGTCGTGCTGTGATTTAAAGGCAGTGTGTACAATGTCTGACAAGCCCTGAGGGAAGAAGTCATCTCAAAGGAAAACTTAAACTGCAATTTTCTTTTTTATCATTTAACTCTTAACTCCAGTGAGATCTAGGAAAACATATCTCAGATTCCAGAGGCTTCAAAGACTGGCCATCCGAGCAAGTGGCATGATCTGAGAAATATCAAGAGGCCCCACCTGAAAAATGTCTTTCCTTAGAGACATTCCTGGAATTCCCATCATTGAGAACAAACAGAAAGCCCTTTGAATATACACAGAGGTGCTAATATAGCATTTGTCCATGTAACAGTTTGGAAAGAAAATGAATAAAAATAATTTGACTTAACTTCAAGGTAAAAAAAGAACTGGTTACACTTTAATCTTTGCTCTGGCAAAATGTTTTTTGTTCCCATACCAAATTAAAAAATTCTACTTAAATTCTGTCAGCTTCCTAAATTGGAAGGCAGTTTAGGTCATAGGGATGCACTAGACAAAGAGATGATTCATGTCCTGAAAGGGGCTGCGAGATTTTATTACATTGCTCAGAATAATACACAATTTAAGAAATAAATTATTTGTGTAACATTTCATTTATTTACATTGGACTGTGGATATCCATAAATTATTAAAACCATAGAAAGTTAAAACATAAAGATAGGTAGATTCAATATGCTAAATGCACCAATATGTAAGTAAACATACATGTGTTCTCTTGCTCTGTAGGGGAAAAGGCACAAATGTGACACCTGTAACATATAGCATACCTAGTGCCTGTGTAGGATATCTCAATACTATTATTCATACAAGGAACATAAAATATTTTAAGAAGTGGCAGGTTTTGAAACTATACATACCTAGAGCACCTCATAACAGGAAGCATAAATTTTTAGAAAAGTATAAAAATTTCACCCTAATGAGGGAAAAGTATGTCAAAGGGTTATGGCAGACAATTGAAGATGTCTTCATAGTCAAAGATGCAATAACCTAAGCAACACATTAAACTATTTGCATTATAATTCCAATTTTAAAAAATGGATTCTTTTGTTGTGTTGATACAAAAAAATAACCAAATTAATAGAGAAGAGAGAAATATCTCATCCAAAAGATTTGAAGGTATTTTTTTAAAAAAACTACTTTACCAAAAAAGAAAGACCCAGCTTCCCACTAACCAAGTAGGAGCTGTACTGAATGACTGCTTCCAAAGACTACAGCATTGAAAAGGAGAAAACAAGAAACTTTAGAGTGGGTAATTCTAACAAAGCTTGGCTCATGCTAGTGGTCAGCATTAATACTGATAACGTAAGTCATATTGGCAGTATGTGTCAATGTGCTATAACATGAATGCCATTATACCAGTCACTTTCCCCCAGCCCATTACCCTAAGCAAAAACCTGAGGAAACCAACCATCATAACAATTTTAATTGATGGGCAGCCTAAAAATATTTGACCAGTTCCACAAGCTGTCAAGGTCATCAAAATAAGGAAAGTCTGAGAAACTGCCACTGGTATTAGAAACTAAAGGAGGCTTGAAAATAAAAGTAATGTGCTATTCTGAAAGAGATTCTAGAAAAGAAAGGGAACATAATGGAAATCCTGAAGATCTGTGAATGAAACATGACAGTTAACAGTAGTGCATTAACACCGGTTAATTAACTTTGATAAGTGTGCCATCCTCACCATGAGATGAGAAACTAGGCACGAACAATAGAAGACTCTAGGTTTGTATGTGAAAAGGCATTTTCTGCTATCATTCCAAGAATTCTACATTTCTAAACCTCTTCTAAAACAAACAAGTTTATTAAAATATATACTCATATTACTGTTTTTAAAAATATTGAAAGAGGATTATATTATATGCAAACATTTACTGCCTCTCTAACTCTTCTAATCTCACAATATGAAACAGAAAAGGAGATCAGTTACAATATTTTGAAAGAAAATGACAATGATATATATTAAAATATAAATTCTGGTGAATATATGCATAAAATTTTACTGCTCAAATATTGGTGCTATCTATTCTGTTGGCTTAGAGTGCTACATCTGAATATGGCATTTATAAAGTTCATTTTCTTTACTTGACCTTTTAGGAATTAAGAAACTAAATTAGATATGTAATTCACCTCTGCATCCAGCAATTTTATATTTTAATTACTTTAATATCTTCATAAAACTGTTCGCTTTAAATATATATTCTCTAGCTGATGGATTAATGGAGATGGCATATATTAAAGAAATCTCTAAAATATTCTAATTTGAATATTTTTAAACTTTTAAAACTGGATGTTATATAGAATCCAGGAGAATAATTTTCAGTCTTATTTCCCTGACTTCACTATAAAAGATCTATTTAGCTCTTAGCTGTCAGACTAGATATGGCTAAATGTTTAAGCCTTTTCCCCCTGAACTGTGCTGAACACAGAGAGCCTTCTATTTTATGTTTCCTGAGTTTCTGCATTTATTTAAATAAAAACGTTACCAAGCCAAGTAAAACACCAGTTTGGTGAAGCTGAGTTAAAAAAAAAAACTAACCATGAACCAGTCCTACAAGTACAAAATGAAAGGGGCCTAGTACACTCTGGCTTTATTTTCTCTTTACTTAGCTACTAATTAGGAGGGGTGGCTGTAAGACAAAACCTAAAACTATGTGCTAGAGAAACTGGAGATTTCAACTAAGTTCTTCTAGGAAGAAATGTACTCCAAATAACCCATTTTAATCTCAAGAAGCATAAATATATTTTATTTTCCACATCGACCTACATTGCAAATATATTTATAAATATCAAGTTTCAACCCCATCCTTTCAGAATACCATGACAGATACTGAGCAATATCTAATTTTTATTTTTTTAAGATTATAACCTTTTTGAGGAAAAACACCTACAAAACATGGGGAGGAGCATAAACTATTTTTTTTTCAATAATCAGAAGCTACGGTGAAAATCCCTTCCCAATGCACTGTGATCATTTTCTAAATGACCCCTAGTTTAGACAAGATGACCTAATTCAGGGACTGGTTACAATGATTCCCTACCTTTGTTCACGTAATAATTTGACTAGAAGTTATTCAATATAGTTCCCACATGAGAACATTTATGGTATCAAATAGTATGCCATTACCTACAGAGAAACTGAGGTCATTTATCTTTTATGTCATTACAATGCTGAATATAGACAGGGCATAATTTTGTAAACTCACTAACCTGTCAAAAGCACTTTACAATTATTATCAGGACCAATGAGATGTTATTGCTAGTCAGTGTTCCATGGGGTTACAGAAACATAGAACTTCTATGTGGGTCTTTTTGACTTGGGCCATCCCTTCCAAATAAATGTGTCTATCTGTGTGTGTCCATTTGTCCATCTGCCCCTCTGTCTCTCTGTCTCTTTCTGTGTCTCTCTGTCTCTGTATGTATATGTTTCTGTACCTGTATGTGTATGTGTGAATGTGAGCGTATGTCTGTGTGTGCATGTTGTATACGTGTATGATGTACCCATGTGTGACATAGGAATATAACATATATTAACACAATGTGTATAGGTACACATAATTTCATGTGTATGGAGGTCAGTTGAGGATATAAGATGTTCTTCTATGTAACTGTCTATCTTATGCCTTTGGGGATGGCATTTTTTACTAAACCTGGAGCTATGGTTCTATCTAGGAAGCCTAAACAGTCCTCTTCTCTCACACACTCCCACATTTCTGGGGTTATGCATTGCATGGCTATACCCCACTATTTACACACACTTTCACAGTTCTGGGGTTGTACATTTTATGGCTATACCCCACTATTTACACACACTCCCACAGTTCTGGGGTTTTACATTGCATGACTAGACTCCACATTTTATGTAGGTCCTGAGGATTTGAATTCAGGTCCAGTTTCTAAGGATCAGCCCAAGCAGCTAAATATTCTGCTGTAACACATACATGGCTCAAAAAAGGTATGTTGACTGCAGGTTGTATCATCTAGAGTTGGAGTGCTTGTCCAAGCTCATTCAGGCTATTGACAAATGTCATTTTCTTTTTGTTATATTCAGTGTGTATATTTTATTACTGACACCTGGAAGCAAAAGCAAATTCCTACATGTTCTCAAGTCTCACCTTCCCCTTACAAGATGTCATTTTAATATTTCTCTGCAGAATACAGCAAGAAAAGCATCCCCTTGAAAGCAAAAAGCAACCCTCATGAGCACCAAGACCACTAGCAGTATAATTCTTGGCTTCTCAGCTCCACAACTGTTAAAAAGGCTTTCCTCTTTATAAATCACTCAGTCTGTTAGAGCAGCACAAAGACAGAAGACCCCTCTCAGAAGACACAACTTACAATTTTAATTAGAGAGCCAACTTGGTGACCATCATGTGGATGCGTATAGTTTTTATAACTAATGTAAAAACCCTGAGGTAGTGATGTTATTGAAGAATGAAAAGAAGCACAGCACTAAAATCACCACTTACTCCAATGTTGTAATTAGAGGAGAGGTGTGTGTTGTGTTCCCCAGCCACCAGCC
>JAQHUG010000511.1:213898-226042 GCA_028555095.1 Dicrostonyx torquatus | reverse complement strand
ATTCTGTTTATTAATCTTCTAGGTGCCAGTGAATCCAAGGCTCAGATGACTGTTTTTCATGGTACAGTCAGTGCCCCTGTTCTAGTTACCCTTGTTCACTCTGTGTTCCTGGAGGTTACTCACTGCTTTTCCACTCCCTTGGAGTTTGATGTCTCCAGCCTGCTCTAGCCTAGGTTGTTGGCCCAGACCTGTTTCTGTAAATGTCCCTGGTCTGGATCAAGTCCCTGGCTTGGGTTTGGTCCTGTAAAGGACTCTGGCTCTGATCTACTCCCTCAGAGTTCCCAGACTTGGATATGCCCAGACCCACAGAGGACCTGACTCAGGCTTACTCCCTCAGAGGACCCAAACTCAAGCTAGGGCCAGCAGAGGTTTTTGGTTCCTGCCTCTTTCCTTTGATGTTCCAGACCAATGCCCGAACACACAGTGGTCCTGGCTCAGGCCTACTCCCTCTGAGGTCCCAGACTCACGCCTGGTCCTGCAGAGATCTCTGGTTCCTGCCTACTCCCTTGGGGGTCCCAGATTCACGCCCAGACTGGCAGAGGTTCTGGCTCAGGCCTAGTTCTTCGGAGGTTCTAAACTCATGCCCAGACCCACAGGGGTCCTGGCTTAGGTCTACTCTCTGGATGGTCCCAGATTGACGTCTGGACCCTCAGTGATCTCTGGCTCTAGCTCACTCAATCAACAGTTGCTCCCCTGTAACTGTTTCTGTGTAGTTTGCTGTCTCAGGTCTGCTCTGGCCCAAGTTGATGGCTCAGTCCTGGTTCACCAATGTCCTTGGACTTGATCCACTCCTGTGGAGCTTGCTTTCTCCTTTAATGGCTTCTTATAAAGATCTTTCTAATATAGCTGGAGAAATGGCTTAAGTGTTAAGAGTGCTAAATTGCTTAATGGTTAAGAGTGTTTGCTGTTCTTCCAAAGGATCAGAATTTGTTTCCCAGCATCCACACCAAGCTGTAGAGAACCACCACTCCAAGGAACTCAACACCCTATTCTGGCCTCGACAAGTACATCCAGATACATACACATACACACAAAATAAATAAATTCATTCATTGCTGAATGAAGTAGCTCATTGAGAAAATTTAGCACAAAGATTATAATAAAGAAGGTACTTCTCTAACATGTAAGAAGGGTGAGGACGATTAAACGATGTATAGATAAATTCTTTCTTAAAGCCAGCTGAGCACAATCAACCAGTGAGGGAGTATTTTAACATAAAGATAATGCACATCTTTAAACCTAAATTTAGAGCTTTTAGAAAGAAGAATGCTTGGAAGTATTGATTTACAGATCATGGAAATTGGGATAAATTTTATCAAACAGTTCATCCAAGCAGTTATTTGACACATGAATTAATGTAACGTTCTCTTGTTTTACTCTGGTGAAAAATACAGCACTTTGAAGTTTTCACACTATACTTTGAAATCGCAAAGTATCTGTGTTCTCAGTTCAATATTAAATATTATATTTCTGTTCCAATTACATAAATGGCCATCATCATAAATGCAATTCAAATACTGTAGAAATTAAGAGAAAGAGTAATTATTTGGTAAACAGCATTTAACAGTTATTATCAATTATAAAATAACATGAAATGGTCATTCAATAAAGAAATGGGACTGAAATTTACTGAAGTTAGAAAAATAGTAGAAAATTTTTAAAATAAATTTTATGTTCTTAAGCAAAAAATCATGCATTTCTTTGTGTGTGTGTGTGTGTGTGTGCACCATATATATGTTGTTACAGGCAATTGTGAGCAGTTTGATGTGAATGTGGAAACTGAACTTGGTTCCTCTGGAACCACCAAATACTCTTCAACTGAGACCTGTCTCTAGCCTCTGAAACTGTAATAATGTAAAAGCAGTCTTATTGCTTACCAAAATATATACTAATTGATTTTAGGCAAAATATAAAAAATAAATATTGAACTATAGTAATAACTGACAAGGTTCCTGAACCAGTCTACCAAACACTCATAGATGAATAGGTTAGGCATGGAAACTGAGGGCTTTTCTCTACAGAGATGTTAGAAAGGAATTACAGGATTAAGATTATACTTAAATAATTTGGGGGAAAATCAAATGAGAATCCCCTAAATCAGATTCTGCCAAAAAATAAGAGATATTTTTTGCTTGTATTCAGTAAATTCCCTCAGTAGATTTAAGTCCAAGTAGCAGAACACAGTAATTGCTCATTTTAATTAGTAAGCCTTTTCTTTCTTTGCTTCCATGTTGTTCATAGTTTTCATTCATTCAGACGCCATGACAAATTAGACCAATTTCGTATTTTCCTATCATAATGTCAGGGTGTTCTTGTGTGATATTGATGCTAGCAGAAAAATATGTTTTAATAGAAGAAAGATTAGAACTTAGCTGTAAATACTAGACTTGTTCACAGAAACACCTACATATGACTAGGGTAAATACTAGACTTGTTCACAGAAACACCAACATATGACTAGGAAGTCTTCTTTATCTCTCTACAAATAGGCACTTATGAAAATAACTAGGTTCATTCAGCCATTACCAAAGGTTCCACATTCATAGACTCAAGTTACCAAGAATCAAAAATATTTAGAAAGAAACTGAATTTGTATTTAGAATTTACAAGTATTTTTACCATTACTCATTAAAATGCACCATAATACCTATCTACATAATATTTACATCGTATTGGACATTATAAGTAATCTAAATATGAAATAAATAAAATGCTATATATAAATTGTATGTACATAATTATGTCATTTTATGTAAGTGACATGAGTATCCATTGATTTTAGTATGGGAAGAATAATGAGATAAATACCCCCAATGGAGAGTTTCAAAAGATGATAATAATGTGTTTTCATTGGACCAACAAATGCAAGGTGAATTTGTTTTTTTTAATATTTATTTATTTATTTATTATGTATACAATATTCTCCGTGTGTGTGTGTGTGTGTGTGTGTGTGTGTATGCCTGCAGGCCAGAAGAGGGAACCATACCTCATTACAGATTGTTGTGAGCCACCACGTGGTTGCCGGGAATTGAACTCAGGACCTTTGGAAGAGCAGGCAAGGCTCTTAACCACTGAGCCATCTCTCCAGCCCGGTGACTTTGTTTTTATAAATTCTGTACCACATCATGATTTGTGTTGTGCTGCTAAATAATACTGCTGTAGTAAACTTAATATTAATTTTGGTAAGCTAATTTTTATTGTCGTCAAATATGTAATTTTAAAAAAACATTCTTTATTAGCACTTAATAGGGTTCCACTTTACATTTGGTTCATGGAGTGGAAAGTTTATCATTAAAATCAATATCCCAATAACACTTGAAAACAAATATGGAGGAAACAAGGTTGGGTAAAAGCCAGATTTTTAAATTTCCTTCAGAAAATTAAAATATAGATAATGAAAATTTCTAAAGAACAAGAATAACTAAAAACTATCTGTCTTAGCTAGGATTTAGCATTGCTGTGAAGAGACACTACAACCACAGCAACTCATAAAGAAAACATTTAATTGAGAGTAACTTGCTTACAGTTTCAGAAGTTGAGCCGATTATGATCATGAAGGGGAGCATGACAGCCTGCAGGCAGATGTGGTGCTGGGGCTGAGAGTGCTATATCATGCAAGCAGACAGTCACACTGAGGAAAGCATGGTAAAAGAGACTTCAAAGCCCACCCCCCTCAGTGACACACTTCCTCCAACAAGGCCATACCCTTAATAGTGTCACTCCTTTTAGGGGGCATTCTCTTTCCAATCACCACACTAACATATTTGCTTTACAGATCAATAATATCAACCGGCACTCTGAGTGTTTACCATAGGTCAAGTTACTGACATGTAGAAATTAACTTACTCCATACAACAACATGAGATGATTTGATTTCAAATATATCTCTTCAATAGATGTGGGAAAAGATGACAAGACATGGTCATCCTAGCTAATACAGAGCAAAACCAGATATGTGATACTAAGTTGGATATCTCTACATTCCAAGGTGTGTCCTCAAGATCTGTGCTAATAGTTCTGCTTCTAAGAAGTTTCTGTAGTCAGATCATTAACCACAGTGTGTAGGATTTTTAAGACATTCTTACATTAGGATGTGGTCCCAGAGAATATTATGTATTTTAGACAAGATATAAACTACAGTAGTAGATAAGAATAGAGAAACGATACACAGTTTTGTGTAAAAACAAAATAAAACAGAAGAAGGTAACTGCAACTGTTCTATGTTGAAATATAATTCTAAGTGTCAAATAAAAGAAGTTATTAAGTTAATTCTTAATAGATCTTTCAAAAGAAAGGGGCTACATTTCATGAACTATATTTCATAAAACAAAGGTTGAATTTAGAAAAAATACAGGTTCAGATTTTTCTTCTTGGATCTATACTTAAAATTTCAACTAAGATCTTATTATGTTCAGGACTATTCATTATTTTTTAAAAATTTAGACAATATATTTTATCACATTCTTTCCTCTTCCTCAACTCCTCTGAGATCTTCCTAAACTCCCTATTCACTGAATTTCCTGTGCACTCTATCTCACCAGAAAACAATGTTAAAGCAAAACAAATATCAGAAAAGTGTAGTTCAATACAACACCACAACTAAAACAGGAACAGCAGAATCCGAGTGGTAACATGATATAATTCTTCAAGAAACAATTTGACAATAATTTGGAAAAATTGGAAAACCTTAAAAGTAGTTACATTTGACTTACCTAGTATATATTTTAAGAAACTACAAAAAAAGTGAAATCTAAAATAATCAGTACCAAACTTACTAAAGAAGAATAGATTTTCATCAAACCAAAATCGGGTAATATTATAAATAACCCAAGTCTCCACCATTAGTTTTTTAAAGCAAAAACTAAGTGAATTCTGCATCTAAATAATACAATGTAGTCATTAAATATTTGCCTTGTTTTTAGCTCTACTGAGACATAATTAAAAAGTAAAAACTATATGTATATGTATGTATAACTCAATTGTGAATATGTATGATATGTAATAATCACAATCAAGTAAACTAACATCTGCTACTTTATACAATGTTTTTCTTATTGTGTGTGTGTAGTAACAACACTTATGATCTGGGAAGTATTTATACTATATAAATAAATGACAAGAAATCAAGGTAAAATAAAGTATTTTACATACACACACATTTGTGAACATAATCATTTTCAACATAATCACAAATGTTCCTAGGAAGACTAGACATAAATCAATATACTAACTGTAAATACATAAATATCATTTAAACACTTCTAAAACTTCTCTATTTTTAGCTAAATTTTAAAATCACTCATTTCTTTCCTAAACACTCATTCTCATAAAGCTGCTATAACCATACAACATAAAAATGAACAAGATCTTCTCATCTACTTTTCCTTTCTCTAATAATAGAAAAACCACAGTCTCAATGCCATCTGTGACAGCCGGTCATGGTTAATTTTTATTCTAACTTGCCTGCATTTGGAATCACTTAAAAAACATACATCTGCATCTGTCTTTGATGGTGTTTTCAGCAAGGTGATGATTGCGAGAGAGAAGGGTGCAGCCAAACAAAAATTAGAAGCTAGAAAACAGGTGTGAAAATCGAAAGGGTTTCTGAGAACAGAGCCCTCTCCACTACTTATGTCCCTAATTCAGCCCACATGAGATCCAACCTTACTCATTTTCATTCCCTGGACAGCTATGCTTTTACAATTCCAGTCCTGCTTGTTCCTTATATTTTTATTTTATCTATGTTAGTTTCTATGGATTTAACTTGTTAGTCTAACTTGAAAACAAAAGAATGGGACAGGTACACATATGTGTGTGTCATTTTGTATGAAAAACTTGAAAACGGCCACTAAGTAGCAAGTTGCAAACCTCAGTTGTGTATGTAAGTCTTTAACTCTCTGATCTGATGTTGATGCGCTTTCTTTTACCTCACTAGTGTGTTTCACTCAAAGGTAGAATGAGTTGGATCCGCAGAAAGGAAAGGCAGAGCCATTCCAAGCTTAAGACTAATTCAATAATTGACGTAGACTCAGACGTCGAAATCTACATACAACAACTTTGGAACAAAGATTGCTCACAGAGCTATGACAATCCCCAAGATGACAGCCATTGCAGAAGAAAGGACATTAGTCTTATGAACTGGAGGAATTAAACTCTATGAACAATCTGAACCTACTTGGCAGCAAATTATTCTTAGAGCCTTTCTCTGTACAATCCAGCTGGACAACTCATTTAATTTGGCCTTATGAAATCCAGAGCAAAGGAACCAGCCAAGTAATCTAGACACTAGACATCTGACCCATAGAATTATGAGATAATAAATTTGTAGTGCTTCTAGCCAATAAATTTGGGGTAATTTGTTTTTAGCAGTATAGGAAACCAGCATACTAAAATAGGACCTTCAGCATTTACTTCCCCCTCCACACAGATACGAAGCCTTCACATGACAATAATCACTTGGTGATCTAAACTAAGTTGAACCCAACTTCTAGACCACATAATTATTTTATGTTTTAAGTCAGAGAAATTCTGAGTGATTTCTCAAGAACCGACATATAACTTACTAAAAGATATGTAATGAATCCAATATTAAAAATACAAAATAAATGACATTGGCTTGGGGATTGATTGATGAGTGGAAACTTGATAAAGCAAAAAAGAGGGTTGGACATGGCAATATATTCCTGAAATTCACATACCCAAGAGGGCAGAGACTGGAAGATCAAGAGTTTTGAGACCATTCTGAGCTACATAATGAACTTTTGTCAAGAACAAAAAGAAAAGCATAGAAGGAAAAAAATACCCAGTGCAGAAAAGTGTCAGAATTACACTCTTGCCACAGGCATGACTCTAGGAGAAGTGGTGTCTGGAAAACTAATGTCTTTAGAACAAAGGGAAAATGGAGCTTTAGTATACAAGGCAAGCAAAACCCAGGAAAGAAGAGTCCAAGGAAAGCTGTACTCAAGTAGGATTCTAAGAGAGGTTTGTTTGTAACATGTTTATAGACTTTAAAATATGTGTATATACTTTTGGAAAATTATGACAAAAAATCACAGCATTTTTAAAACAAATAAAATTTCAAAACAAAAGACATTGATTAAATTATTAATGGCATATCTATTCTCTATAACCACATATGTGCACTGCTGCCTTCTAGATATGCAACCCCTAAATATAACTAAGCTTGCTGGAAAAAGGAGGAAGGCCACCCTCACACTTCCTCTCTTCTCCTCTAAGGAGAGCCCTCAGTCTTAGTTGATCTTCTCCAGATGTGGGTCATAACATCCTCATTCCAGAAACATCCTCCCTGTATCTGGAAGAAAGAAATGTTCTAATCACTGCAGCTTAAAAGAATCTTAATAAGTAGGTTTTGTTAAGTACCCGCCTACACTGTTTATCACCATTTTGTCCTTTGGTTATACTGCTGCATAATTGTAAAACACAACAAAATACAACTTCTCTGCTTCTTTGTAAGAAACTCAGACATGAACCACCCAAGGAATGAGAAAACATTGCTACTTTTGCCATATAAATAAAAATAAATGTATATGAATAAATAAGAATATTTAATAATTACATAATTGAATAATTATTGCTTTCTTTAAGATTAGTACTTTCAAAGTTTCCTATTATAAAAACATGTAAGGTAGATTCTTTCCGAATTTAACTTTAGTGAAGTTATCTTCCTTCATGAGGAGTAACTAAAAGTACTAAATGCCACCAAGAATAAATAAAATCAAGATGAAACATTCATCTGGCATTTCATTGCAAAGATAATTTTCAACAAAAGCCATTTTTATGAATTAGCAGAGATCCATGGAATAGATTAGTGAATGAGAGTATTCACTTCATAGTGATGTCATGAGGATTAAGCAAGCAAAGACTCGGGCACAGAGTTTGATCAGTGCTTAATCACAGAGGAAGTATGTAAGAGCAAACACTTAGAATAACTTCTAGTCACATAATAAGTACTTAAAGTTGGACAATTATTCAATTTTGGCTCATTGTGTCACATCAGCTCTCATCAACACTGTTTTCTACTCATTAGTGTTTTACAAATTTTTCAAATAATCATTAATTTTATTCTTCAAAAACTGACAAGCCATGTATTTACTTTTAATTGTACCTTATCTAAACACTTTACCCAAAATTATAGCAAAGGCTCAGATAACATAATTAAGCCTCAGTAATTTGAATTTCTGTTTTACATAAACACTACTTAACACAGGGCATGTGTTTGTTCCTTTATTGCTTCAAATTAACATTTTGAATACTTTTAATTTGGGAGTTGTGTAAAAAGGAACATTTTATAGGTGTTTTTGGCAGGTGTTTTGGCCCGCCTCACTGAAACTATTCAGTAACACAGGAGGCATTTTCCACAGTTACAAGCCAAACCAAAGATAAATATTACTGGATAAACTTTCCTGTTTACGTTTCAGAAATTATTGGATTTGTGATTGTAGTATTCCATGTACACAGTACTTTTGTGTGTCAAATCATTAACCATATAGGAGCTAGGAATAATGGTCCACATTCCCCAAAGGGTAGCATAACAACGGAAGTCATAAAGTAAGTTTTACTTCATACATCTGTGTTGTAACTATTATCTACATTATCATCACCATTTTGCTTTTATATGAAAGGATTTTCTCCTAGAAAATTAGTGTGAACATACATCGTACTTTGCAAGTGTGTTGGTATTGTCTCTCCTATTATTCAAAGTTCTCCTGAAAAAAAAAAGACACACTTTGTTTTAAGGAAACAGGACATATTATTATACAGGATACAAAATAAAAAATGTGGACAGTGGGTGTATACTTCAAAGCTCTATCTTGCAGAGGAGAAGCCTGTCTGTCCCTGTCTGCTCAAGCCTTCAACTAACTGAACATAATCCACTTACATTGCTGAGGCTGGATAGATGCCTTACTTTAAAGATATCAATGTTAACAACATGCAGAAATATTCTCACATAAGCATCCATAATAATGATGTACAACATACCTGAGTAAAGGATCCAACTAAATTGACATATAAAGAATAACCACTATCGCCTTTTTAATTGTAGTTAGTTTGATTTACAACTCAAATAGTGGTTTAGAGGCATACACTTTCTGGGGGATAGAGTTGAAGAAGACAACACACAAATGCATAGAAAAGTTAGATAAGCATTCATTCTTCAATCATTTCAACTAATTCAGGCAAATCCTATACAAGGCATGCTACTTGATCTACATCATTCTGCAAATCTAAACCTCAGCCAAGGACTAGACAATTTGTGCAATTACAAGTGGTGGCATCCTGTCCTTTATATCTTCCAGCTATTTCTTCTGTTTTATTTTCATCTTCTATGTGGTGTGTGTGTGCGTGTTTGTGTGTGTGTGTGTGTGTGCACGTGTGTGCGTGTGTATGTGAGTGTGTGTGTGTCTGTGAAGATCCTCCACTCCAGGGCTTGTCTTCAGTAGCTGTGCCACATGAAGGAACGTTTGCACTGCATACAATCTAAGATTTGATAAGATAATTGATATCCAGCACCTTACATGGAAAGGAAAACAGGAAAGCAGCTTTGAACTAGTTATGTATAAATAATAACTACACCCAACTCTTTTCTTTTATTCAAAAGTTGTTCTTTTCATACAATATATTCTGATTATGATTTCCCAACTCTCTACTTCTCCCTGTTTCTCCCCACCTTCCCTGCCATCCAGGTCCACCATCTTTCTTCCTTTCCATGATCCATATTTCTCAGCAGCTGCCATTTTTTTTGTTCAATGGCATTTAAAAAATCAAAAATTCAGTCACCAAACACCATACAGGATCCAGACACCCTGTGTATTTCCCAACTTTATGTGGTTTATTTTGTTACTATTACTTTACTATCTCTTTAAAGACTTTTTTCTTTTTATTGAGCTATGTAATTTCTCTTCTTCCCCCTCCCCTTCTACCCTGTCCCATACTCCACACTCCCAATTTACTCAGAAGATCCTGCCTTTTTCTACTTCCCACGTAGATTAGATCTATGTAAGTCCCTCATAGTATCTTCTTTGTAGTCTAAGTTCTCTGGGATTGTGAATTGTAGGCTGTTTTTTCTTTGTTTTATGTCTAAAAGCCACTTATTAGGTAGTACATATTATATTTGTCTTTCTGGGTCTGGGTTACCTCACTCAATATGATATTATCTAGATCCATCCATTTGCATACAAATTTCAAGATGTCATTTTTTTTTCTGCTGTGTAGTTCTTTGTTGTGTAAATGTACCACATCTTCATCCATCTTCAATTGAGGGCCACCTAGGTTTTTTTCCAGGTACTAGCTATGACTAACAATGCTGCTATGAACATAGTTGAGCATATGTCTTTGTGGTATGGTTTGGCATTCTTTGGATACATATCCAAAAGTGGTATTGCTGGGTCTTGAGGAAGGTTATTTCCAAATTTTCTGAGAAAGTGCGATTCTGATTTCCAAAACAGCTGCAAAAGTATACACTCCCACCAGCAATAGAGGAGTGTTTCCTTTACCCCAAATCCTCTTCAGCATAAGTTGTTATCAGTGTTTTTGATCTGGGCTAAACTTATAGGTGTGAGATGGAATTTCAGAGTTATTTTGATGGTCATGTTTTTTTTTTTCAATTTGTTTAGAGGGTGGATTATATTGACAGATTTTTGTATGGTGGACCATCCTCGTGTCTCTAGTTTGAAGCCTACTTGGTCATGGTATTTCTGATCTGTTCTTGGATTCAATTAATCAGTATTTTATTGAATTTTTTCTTTTTTATTATTAAAAGAAAAATTTACATTTACTTCCCTTGTCCCAGGCCCTCCCGCTCCCCCACTACCCCACCTCCCTCCCCCTGCTTCCTTAAGATGGGTCAGGATACCCTGCCCTGTGGGAAGCCCAAGGCCCTCCCCCCTCCATCTCTGTCTAAGAAGGTGTGCTTGCTTCCCAAAAAGCCAATACATGCAGAAGAGACAGGTCCCTGTACAATTTTCATTGGCTTCTCAGTCAGTTCCCATTGGCAGTCACATTCAGAGAGTCCGGTTTGGTCATATGCTCATTCAGTCCTGGTCCAGTTGGATTTGATGAGCTCCCAATAGATCAAGCACACTGTCACAGTTAGTGGGCCAGTCCATCACGGTCCTGACTTCCTTGCTCCTTTTCTCACTCCTTCTGATCCTCCACTGGACCTTGGTAGCTCAATCCCTTCCTCTGATGTGAATGTGGGTCTCTGGCTCTATCTCCATCCATCATGCAAAATTCCTATGGTGACGATCAAGATATTCAACAATGTAACTATGGGAAAAGGTCAGTTCAGGCACCTTCTCCTCTGCTGCCCAAGTACCTAGCTGGGGACATCACTGGCAACACCTGGGATCCCCTCTAGAGACAAGTCTCTTGTCAATCATAAAATGACTCCCTTAATGTAAATATCTTATTCCCTTCTCCAATATCCACCCTTCCTCTATCTTCACCCTCCACCACCCCCAGGCTCTTTCCAGTTCTTCCTTCTCCCTTCTACCCCTCTCCCTTTCACCTACCACAACCCCCATCCCCACACCCGTGCTTCCAACTTTTGCCTGGCGATCTTGTTTGCTTCCGACTTCCAGAAGGATCTATATGTGTTTTTCTTTGGGTTCACCATGCTATTTGGCTTCTCTAGGCTTGTGAGCTATAAGCTTAATGTCCTTTGTTAACGGCTAGGGTTCACTAATGAGTGAGTACATACCATACTCATCTTTTCGGGTTTGGGATATCTCACTAAGAATAGAGTTTTCTATTTCCATCCACTTGCATGGATGTAACTATGGGAAACATTCATATGGGAAACTGAACATGTCATTGTTTTTTACTGCTGAATAGAACTCTAATGTGTATATGTGTCACATTTTCTTTATCCATTCTTCCATTGAGGGGCACCTAGGTTGTTTCCAGGTTCTGGCTATTACAAATAGTGCTGCTATGAACATAGCAGCACAAAAGCTTTTGTAGTATGGTTGGGCATTTCTTGGGTATATTCCCAAGAGTGGTATTGCTGGGTCCTGAGGTAGGTTGATTCCCAGTTTCCTGAGAAGCCAGCACACTGATTTCCAAAGTGGTTGCACAAGTTTGCATTCCCACCAGCAATGGAGGAGTGTTTCCCTTACTCCACAA
>JAQHUG010000511.1:188112-207249 GCA_028555095.1 Dicrostonyx torquatus | reverse complement strand
TCTTAATAGGGCCGGGAAATTGTTTCTATATCAGGCAGTCAAATCTGTTTCAGTTCCCTATATCTCCTTTATCCATGTCTCTGTCGTCAGAGCTTACCCCTATGCCTCTTTTCTATGTTTTTGTATAATAATTCCTTCCCTAAAAACAAAAATATAAATCAAGGTTTATGATAAGATTTTAAAAATGCTTATTTAATAAGATATTGAAGTTACATACTTCAAAAGGTATGGATACAAGAATGTGACTTATACTGGTTGCCAAACCTTTTAATAAGAGTCACATAGGTGGTATTAGTTTTAAAAATAAATGAAGGGGTCATGGAAAGAAACTAAGACTTGGCACTGTATAGCAGAACTGAAGTTCCTAAAGAGAGCCAGGAGAGGATATTGGTGAAAACAAAACCCATTTGCAATGAGTATCTAAGAAAGTGTTATGAAGATCTGAGACTGTGAAAGTATCAGTAGGTTCTGAGGGTCTAAGAAAGTCTACTAGGGTCTGAGGATATGAAAGCTGAAGAATGTTCTGAATGTATAAGAAAGGATTTCAAGGCATGCAAATGAAAATTCTGAAAGTATAAGAAAGTGATCTAAGGTAATTTAAAATTTCAATTTCTTTCACCCTCTACGCTTTTGTTATATTAAGATTTCAAAGGTTTAAGAAACCTATATTTAATGGTTTAACCAGACCACCCAGGGTTGGTTTCCTAAGACTGTTCACTAGCAGGCAGCCAAAAGGAGATACTTGTGCCTAAAACAGCTAAATCAACTTCTAAACCACCTCTCTCCAAACTTGTTTTCTCTATGATCAAACAAGAGATTATTCTCGATATTGGCCAAGATTTATGGAGACTGTTCTTATTGGTCCTGTAGAAGACATGATGCATATTCAGGAAAGCAGTCTATCTTTTATACAAAATGACCATTGTTTATATTCTAACTAAAGGCCATGGTACCCCAGATGGGACATGGTGGTAATTGGTGAACTTTACTATAGTATTTATCACAGCCACCCATTAGGCACAATCACAAAACAGGGTACACAATCACTATAACTTGTCTCAACAACTAGTTATAGACACATTAGAAGTGGTACAAAACTTCACAGAGGTTCTTACTTTCTTTACATCACCCTTTTAGATGATATTGATTCTACCACCATGTCCTACCATCTCTTGTTTTAGACCTTAAAATCTGCATATCAGTTGCAGAATAATGCTCTGGAAAATGCTGGTTATGTGTCCCCCCTGAGGTAAACTCAAGACAACCATTTATGGCATCACCCATTGTTTTATTAGACTCTCTTATCTGGTTCCTCTAAGCCAAATATCACTAATACCCATTATTTCTCCCACATTTCCCTGATGTGTTTATACAATTATTCTTTATCAATAAAAAAATCTGGAATCAGATATGAGGGTAAGAATATGAATGATCAGTGAAACAGTAGAGAAGAGACCGTGATCTCCCATCTCTTCTTCTGTGTTCTCCAACCAAAAGGGCTGAGACTCTCTCTCTAAGCCTCACCTTAATACTTCCTGCCATTTGTCTATCAAGTCCTCCAAAATCTCTATGGATGATTTTGGTCAGCTGGTAGCTAGCCCACCCTCTGATTTAATGTGATCAAAATGTCACACATTCCCCCACTTTTTTAAGTAAAAAGTAAAGGTTTAAACTCTAATACAGTAAAACTATATACAGTAAGAATAAATATCAGATAAGAACTACATTCACAATGTCCAGTCCATTTGCATTTGGCAAATTCTAAGAAAATATTCCATTATCTATCTTATCTTGGAGAGTCCAAAGTTTTGCATCTAATTTACTTTCTTTCTATCCTAACTTGTATTAAAAGCAACACATAGACAGAAGGACCTCCTACACCAGTGTTCCATCTTGTCTTGGAAAACTTTAGCAGTTGCTTTCATGTTCAGCTGGTTCAATATGGACAGCATACTGTCAGCAGTCAAGACAATGGCAATTTCTTGCCCAATAACTAGCTAACTTTTGACACAAAGAAAGCAAATTCCATATTGAGTTTCTTCAAAAGTCATCATCTTTTCTGAAATAAATTGGTATTGACAGAAGCAGACATATCTTATTGTCATAAAAGCCTTACATTATTAAAACATTTTCACCATATTCTGAAGATTTCTGAGGTCTTGGAAGACCATGTACCTGAAGGGGAATGGTCCTAGCCTATCAGGCTTATAACCACACCCCGCCATTAGCTAATTATTCAGCCCCTAATTAGCCGTTAGCTAATTACTTGGGGTTGGACCATCAGGTCCCAATTAGGTATAAAAGGGTAGATTCACGTGGTAAGCGCTCTCTCTGCAGATCACGGGTCTGCCGGCGTCTTCAGAGAAGCACGGTTCCAGGGTCTGGTATTGTAAATCTGTGTGTGTTTCTTTTCTATTAAACTGTATGTCTTAAATATAGCTAGTTTGGGTAATATTTAATTAAAACAGTAACACGTGGCACCCAACGTGGGTGATCTTACAATCCCCAGCTGGGCGGGGCTGTGTTTTTCCACGTGATATTTAGTTAAAACAGTAACACCTATCTAAAGCATATCTCTGTTTGACCTTGAGAACATACCTAATATGGCTATAAGTTTGATTATAAGAGGTGACTAACTACAGATCTGCATTTCTTTATTATCCTAAATAGTTTGTAATAATTTTCAAAGACTAGAAGTTTATATTTTATTATTAAATGATCTTCAAAGGTACAATAACTTTAAAAAGAATAAAAACATATGTACACTATGTTCAAACAAAAATAGCTTTAAATTTCTATCACTGTACAAAAATTCCATACCAATGTGAAATGTTTAAGATTAGTAGTTGTTTTATATAGTTTAAAATAGATTCAATAATCTACCCTTTTATCCCATCATTTATATATTACCCCCTTTTCTTTTCAGAACAAGATTCCTTAATCTCATCTCCTAACCATTACCAGTAACAACTTGTAACCAACCCCCTTAAATGATAGCAAATATCCATAACCAACTGAATGATCAAAAACCACCCATCCTACCTCATGGTAAGGTGGGTGTCATGTTCTCCAGATTGCTTCCTGCTGTCTGGGGGACAACAGCATCTCTAGGGGACTCTGAGAAAATTGAGATAATGAGAGAACTAATTATATCATTTGTTGCTAGTCTCTGTGTAATGGGAAAGTATAGGGCTTATCAAGTTCTGGCTCGAATAGTGCATGAGGCTGAACCATCTCAGCTAACCAACCACCTTGAAATTGACCTAAGAAGTTTTTTCACCCCAGAATATGAGCTGAATGATCACAAAAACAACAGAGAAGAGACAAATGATCTTTCCCTTTTGTTCCTCTATCCCAAAGGGCTGAGAGCTTCTTTAAACCCCATCTTACAACTTCTTGTCAACTTCCTGTCTATCTGTCCTCAATCCTCCAAAGTCTCTATAGCTAATTTTTGTCAGCTAGTGGCTAGCTCTGACCTCTGATTCAAACCAAACTTAATTGTCAGAATATGATCAAAGTATCACACAGCCTCTCTCTTTTTGGTATCACAAACAGTATTGTCAACAAAGGAACATGCTTTGTGGGCACACTGGACTTTGCGGACTGCAATAATACATCAACCCTTATTATTTAGCTTCTCTAGGATCATGAACTATAGGCTCGATATTCTTTGTTTATGGCTAGAATCCACTAATGAGTGAGTACATACCATACTCATCTTTTCGGGTTTGGGATATCTCACTAAGGATAGAGTTTTCTATTTCCATCCATTTGTATGCAAAATTCAAGATGTCATTGTTTTTTTACCGCTGAGTAGTATTCTAATGTGTATATATTCCACACTTTCTGGATCCATTCTTCCATTGAGGGGCACCTAGGTTGTTTCCAGGTTCTGGCTATTACAAATAATGCTGCTATGAACATAGTAGCACAAATGCTTTTGTAGTATGGTTGGGCATCTCTTGGGTATATTCCCAAGAGTGTATTGCTGGATCATGAGGTAGGCAGTTCCTTGAGAAACTGCCACACTGATTTCCAAAGTGGTTGCACAAGTTTGCATTCCCACCAGCAATGGAGGAATGTTCCCCTTACTCCACAACCTCTCCAGCAGAGGTTATCACTGGTGTTTTGATTTTAGCCATTCTGACAGGTGTAAGATGGTATCTCAAAGTTGTTTTGATTTGCATTTCCCTGATCACTAAGGAAGTTAAACATGACCTTAAGCATCTTTTGGCCATTTGAACTTCTTCTGTTGAGAATTTTCTGTTCAGTTCTGTACCCCATTTTCTAATTGGGTTATTCAGAATTTTAATGTCTAGTTTCTTGAGCTCTTTGTATATTTTGGAGATCAGGCCTTTCTCTGATGCAGGGTTGGTGAAGATCTTCTCCCATTCAATAGGTTGCCTTTTTGTATTAATGACAGTGTCCTTTGCTTTAAAGAAGCTTCTCAGTTTCAGGAGGTCCCATTTATTTGTTGTTGCTCTTATCGTCTGTGTTACTGGGTTATACGTAGGAAGTGGTCCTCCGTGCCCATATGTTGCAGACTACTTCCCACTTTCTCTTCTATCAGGTTCAGTGTGGTCAGATTTATATTGAAGTCTTTAATCCATTTGGATTTGAGTTTTGTGCATGTTGATAGATACGGATCTATTTTCATTCTCCTACAAGTTGACATCCAGTTATCCCAGCACCATTTGTTAAAGATGCTTTCTTTTTTTCCATTGTATAATTTTAGCTCCTTTGTTGAAAAGCAGGTATTCATATGTTTGTGGATTAATATCTGGGTCTTCAATTCGATTCCACTGGTCAATGTCTCTGTTTTTATGCCAGTACCAAGCTGTTTTCATTACTGTAGCTCTGTAATAGAGTTTGAAGTCAGGGATGGTAATGCCTCTGGAAGTACTTTTATTGTATAGGATTTTTTTGGCTATCCTGGGTTTTTTGTTTTTCCATATAAAGTTGATTATTGTTCTCTCAAGGTCTGTGAAGAATTTTGTTGGGATTTTTATGGGTGAACCCAAAGAAAAACATATATAGATCATCCTGTAAATTAGAAGCAAACAAGATCGCTGGGCAAAAGTTGGGAGGGTGGGGGTAGGGGTGGGGTGGAGGGATGAGAAGAGAAGGAGAGAGAAGGGAGAAGGAAAGGACTGGGGAGAGCTTGGGGGAGTGGGATGGTTGAGATGGAGGAAGGGTGGATATGGGAGCAGGGAAGAAGATATCTTCATTAAGGGAGCCATTTTAGGGTTGGCAAGAGACTCGGCTCTAGAGGGGTTCCCAGGTGTCCAAGGGGATGTCCCCAGCTCCATCCTTGTGCAGTAGAGGAGAGGGTGCCTGAACTGGCCTTGTCCCATGGCCACACTGATGAATATCTTGAATATCACCATACAACCTTCGTCCGGTAATGGATGGAGATAGAGATAGAGACCCACATTGGAACACTGGACTGAGTTGAAGATGAAGAGCAGGAGGAGGGAGAAGATGAGCAAGGAAGTCAGGACCATGAGGGGTTCATCCACCCACTGAGACAGTGTAACTGACCTAAGGGGAGCTCACCAAGGCCAGCTGGACTGGGAACGAGCATGTGATCAATCCGGACTCTCTGAATGTGGCTGACAATGGGTGCTGACTGAGAAGCCAATGATAATGGCACTGGGATTTGATTCTACTGCATATACTGGCTTTTTGGGATCCTAGTCTGTTTGAATGCACACCTTCCTAGGCCTGGATGGAGAGGGGTGGACCTTGGACTTCTCATAGGGCAGGGTACCCTGTGTTCTCTTAGGACTGGAGAAGGAGAGGGGAGGTTGAGTGGGGGAGTGGGAGGGAAATGGGAGGAGGGGAGGAGCTAGAAATTTTGAATGGTATTATATATAAAGTAATAAAAAATTGCATGCAAATGGATGGATCTCAAAAACAACATATTAAGTGAAGTAATTCTGCAAAAAAAAAATACATCAACACTTGGTACTACCACCCAGCCCCTATGCCCAAATAGTCATACTGCCTTGATTCTTTGCAGCACTCAAGTTTATTACTTCCTACTTGATGGGTGTTCTGGGACATGTGGTCAAGTCTTCCATTTTCCAAAAATAGGGGTGTTACCCAGTGAATAACCCTTGGTGATTCACATTCCAGGTTTATAGCAGCATAGAATGACAAAGGAACTGTTCAGGTCATATCCTCTCTAGCATTTCTGAGATTCACCGCTGGTATCACTACTGGAGCAGCAGGACTGAGTACTTCCTTAGCTATTTAGCATCAGTTTTCCTCTCAGTTCACCCAGGATCTCCAAATGGCTGTCTGAGATCATCCTTACATTCCAGGGGCAAATTGATTCACTGGTCAATGTAGTGCTACAAAGCTGGCGAGGATTAGACTTACTAACAGCAAAAAGAGGTGATTTCTATCTCTTCCTCAGGGAGAAATGTTGCTTCCTAGTCAACGAATTAGGTATAGTAAAAGACAATATCTGACATCTCCATATGGATCATCAAAATTGTAAGAAATAGCTCAATGCTTCTGGCCAGTGGATCATTGGCAATCTTATATGGAACTGGATATTTCCCATCTTAACCCACCCCCTTTTTTTTTTCTTAATCCTACTAGTCACACTTTGTCTTATAAATGTCTTGTCTAGATTTCAACAACAGATTCAAAAGATTTCTAAGCAGACTTCTAATCAGTTGCTATTATAGGATTACTGGCCCCTAGCTACAGAGCCAGAGGCTAGAGACTCCTGATTATACCCTGACTGTGAGGATCAAATTGCCCCAAAGACTTCAGTGCTCCATTCAACAAAAACTAGTCTAATGATAACATTGCCCCTCCATTTGGTTTATCAATAATGAACCAAAAATGGGAGAATGTCTTTTTAAGAAATTAACAAGCTATTGCTATAAGCCCCAGGAGGCACACCAGTGACCAGGCCCCTCCCCTGAGGACCTCCAACTGCTAGACTCCACCTACAGAACACTCTACTGCTCTATTGGATGGATCCTGCCTACACCCTTGTACCGTCCATACTACTACACTACAGTATCACACCTATAGTGCAGATCCTGCACTACAGACTATTCATGAGCCAGGCAAGGGCCTGGAGATTTAAACACACAAAGACACACAGACAGAGACACCGGTCATCCTTGAAACAAGAATGCCCCCTTCATTGTGTACCAGAGCCGCTTATATATGGCTCCTTAACTCATAGCCACGCCCCAGCCAAGACCACCAGAAACCACTCTCCTCCGACCAGGAACTCCTGAGAGTCTCATCCTCAGAGTAGCTGCAAACACAGGAAAACAAGTTGTTTTGCTCAGAGCAGCTGCAAGCATAACAAGTTGCTTACAGAAAATTTAGGGTCTGGGTTCACAGCCCCAAACACAACCTAACAGAAAAAAAAAAAAAAGAAAAAACAACAACAAAAAGCTCCGGACTTGAAATCCCACCAATCCTCACCCTGGAAACCTTCAGATAGGTTGAGGTACAGTACACTCCAGAGATCTTCCTATCCCTACCCCCAACCTCCAGTAACTGCTGAAATTATTGGAACACAAGGAACCCTTTGACTTTTTATGTGAGTAAGTACTGGGTCTGAACTCAGGTCCTCATGTTTGCTAAGGAAATTTTTTTCCACCCACTGAGCAATCTTTTTTTAAATTCTGATATATTTAATTTAATTCCATTTTACATTCCAACTACAGTTCTCCCACCACTTCTCCCTCCCCCCCATCTTTCCCCCAGTCCACCCTCATCCACTTCAGAGAGATAGTTGTGTAGCTTGGTGTATCTCATGAGTCCCTGGCAGTGGGAAGAAGATTGATAGCTGATGCATGAGTTAGCTTTTTGAAGCCCACTCCCTATGGTGGGATGTCCTGTTCAGACTTGATGCCGAGGGGGAGAGGCTTGGTCCTGACCCACTGAGCAATCTTTTCAAGGCCTGTAGGTGAATATTTTTAACTCCAAATCTTCTTTTCAACAGTTATAAGATATTTTGGGCAAAAATAACCACGATGTTAAAAGAAAGAAAAGACTAGATTGCAACATCACCAGAGTCTCAATCTGGACTCTTTCTGAGCTCCCTGGTGTTTGGGATCTCCATCAAAAGAATTTAGAGAGGACACACAGTACATAGTAGGGAAGATAGGCTGAGTTTAAATGGGATAAAAGTAGAACACACTTGGTATAATAGTGGATAATGGCCACAAATGTTAATAGCTATGGTTACAGGGATGTTTTCTGTCCTGGTGATTAACAAGCCCATTGGAGTTGCCTTTAATGTGAGAGGTTAATAGTATAGCCCTGCTGTAACTAGAAACCCTTGAGCAAATAGTGACCTGATAAGGTTTAAATCCTTATCTATTAATGACTCTCCTAAAAGTTTAGAAAGTCTGGCCACTCTGGGGCCAGAGTTGCAACTCAGTTCTTATTCTTTTGACTCTTAACCAGAGCTCTTAGTTCTCAGTTTGACAAGCTACATATCGGGAAAGAGGTGTTGATCTCCAATAACCTGCAAACGTACAGATCTAACTAGATACTTAAAATAATACTAGTTCTATAAATGCATTAGATATTAATTAAGAAACTGTGTGAAGTGTAATACATTATTTAGGCAATTGAGAGCAAAAATTATACAAAGAAAACAAGATGCACCCCATTTACTTCTTGAGTCTTCTAGTATATAAGCTTACCTGAATGCTTATTTAGTTGACTGTTGCATGAACATAAGGCCTTGGCTAAGACAAGGGTAGATCTACTTCTTATATACGATGACATTTTCCCCAGCATACTTCTCCAGGCTGTACTCTCTTCAGAGAAATGGATCTTAGGCCCTTCTTCATGTTATAGAAAAATGCTTTACTACTTTTCACATACTCACTGCAGCTTTAAGCCCCTGAAGAGATGTTTTCCGGTGGCATTTTCACAGTGCTTGAAAGATGCTTTGATTGAATAAACTCTCTTACTCAGATCGAAACATACAATTCAGATTATGACTACTTCCAGCCAGGATAAGGCTAGTCTAGATAAAATTTTATACAGTAGTTGAGAAATATGGGATAGGTAGCAAGATCCCCATACATAGTAGAAATTTTATTATATTAATTTTAACACCTAGTTTGAATGTTAGACAGGTTTATTTGTACATAATATAAGCTACCAGCTATCTTAATTCAAGATAATTGTGGACTTAATAAATAACTGTACTATATAAAATATGTTTTAACAAATATTGACAACTTCTACTGGTAAGAATACCATAAAAATTCCTAAGAACTATATACAACATTGTTTTGATATTCACATATAACTATTCTCTGACTTAGTAAACTGGAAAAAAATTGTCTACTAATTTATAAAGCCTTATACCTAATAGTAGCTAAAATTTTAAATGGTTATAAATAGAAGTATAAATAATCTTTAAAAGCATGTTGTCATTACAATGCATGTTATAAAATTATACATATTTCCTTTGCATTTATCTTACAAAAACATTAACTCACTCAAGTTTAAGTTAACATGATGTCTTTGAAAGTTTATTGTGGGGTTGTGGTATCTATCTGCCTATCTTTGTTCCTGAAAATAAGTAAGTTAGACAAGATTACACTCAGAGGTGCATGAGAAAACAAAAACTGAAGTTAAGATGGTAAAGAAAACTCAAGACAAATCTGACATTAGGAGATTGCTTAACTGTAACTTCTCACTTGGTATTTTTTCTACCTTGAGAAATTTACTAAGGAATAATGTTCTCTATTCCTGGTGGGTAATTCTGTTAGAGATCCTCTAATGAATGTTTCTTGCATATTAGCAGTTATATATGTCAAGACTCATCAAAGTATTTTCAAAATGATTCACCCTTTCAGCTGTCAGTCATCTTGGAGAAAGATACAAGATGAAAATAATTTTTTATTAGATTTAAGTCATGAGAATTTAGAAAATGAAATTTCAAGGACATTCTTTTTAAAATAATATATGACCCCTGTAACAGGAAGTTGAACAGACAAATATGTAAGACTACCACCCACTAAACATAATTAAGGATTAAGTAATAAAATCTGTGAGTACCCCTGTCTAGTTTTGAGTTCCAACCATTTCTTTAAAACATATGTGTGTATGCACGCAAGCACGTTAAACATGTAAGCATTCATGGGTTACATTGTTAAACATACAAGCATTCATGGATTACATAGGGTCACATGGAATAAAGAAAAAAATCTGAATACCTTTTGAAGCTGTACCTGGTAGTATCTGCTAGCATTCTTGGCACTGCAAAGGTTTAAACAGAAGTATTGTGAGTTTGAAGTCAGCCTGAGTCACATACATTGAGTCTGTCTCAAAATATCTAAAGGAAAAAAGAGAAAATTGTTGAAGTCATACAGAGTAAAACTCCAGATAATTTTCTGAAGAAACATTAACCCAGAGAAGACATAATTATATAAAATCACTGGAGATTCAAATAGATGATTTACAGTGTTAGAATCTTATAAAATATTTGTTTTATTATTAATTAATATACTTGTAAATCAGCACATAAAACAGAAATGTACATCTTTATGGGGTAACAGGTAATGTTTTAATATATATTACTATATTATATATTATAATATATAGTATGCTAAATCAGCTTAAACACATTGTGTTTATTTTTTTCTTGTGATAAATCATGCAAAATCCTTTCTTCTAACTCTTTGGAAATATGGAGTATATTCCTGTTATACTGTGGCTATAAAATGGCACAACAAAATATTTACTTTTGACAACTCTAATCTGATGTCCCCTGGTCTATCTTTTCCAAACTCTGATAGGCACTTTCTACTTTCAGTTTCAGTTACTATTTTGAAAAACACAAATAAATGAGATTGTTGGTGTTGTGTAACAATTTATTCTAAGATTGAAACATAACATTCTGCAGAGACACTCCTTAACTAGAAATGTAAACAAATGTAAACAACTCAAAATAGCTTCAGGAAGTCCCTGAAATAGACCGGATTCTCTATGCTCCTCCCTCTCTGTGTGAACAAGCTGCAAAGACTCTCAGGTAAGCAAACTCCAAAGAAGATTTTGAGACCAGATCCAGCCAAGGTGCCTAAAAGAGGGTTAGGTCAGAGTAACTGGAAAGGACCCTCCCTCTACAGCCTGTTGGGCTGCTTGCAGGCTGTGTAGTCTGCTCTATCTAGGTTTCCACCTTTTATGAGTTAACACTCCTCCTGGAGTGAGATTTGATGATGCAGTTATCTGAGTTTTTTCAACACCTGCAAATAATCCCTTACCCATAATCCTGTAAGTATCCAATAAAAATCATTAGTTCACCAAATTGGGCTTTGGTGGTATCCATACTTTGTAATGGACTCCCTATCTGGGATATGAAAGTTAAAGTAATTCAATTTTGTCCTGACTCTCATTTTGTGTCTACTAGATATTTTGCAACCTTTCCTACCCTCAATGGCCACACCTGTCTTAGCAATGCTTTTGGGACTGGTCGTGACCCTGACCACAGTCCCTTTCTAGAGGAATCTTAAATTTAAAATACAGTTCTATAATAAAATTTTCATTAATTTAATTCGCATTTACTCATTACACTGCATGATAGTAAGTGACTATGCTGTGACCAGGGTATATGTATCAAGTGGATTTGAAATGAATTAGAGTAATGGATGACCAATATTTAACTTAAGCTTCTAAAATTAGTAAATTGAAACAATTGTACACTGCTACAACTGTTTTTACAAATTTTAGAACAATTTATTTTTGCTGGCAAGGATCATTGCCTTTTACTGTTTTACTAAATTTATTTTTAAACTAATTACAGAAATTATATGTATTAGTAGAGTACTGTGTTATTCCTATATGTATATGCAGTGTGGTGCTTAAATCAGGTTAAATGTTTCTACACTCTCAAGTATTAATAATGGCTTTCTTGCTGAAAACTGGCCATGCACTTCTGTGTGAATTTTTCTTGGGGAGACAAACAAGGTCTTTTTCTCCAAACAGAAAACCAATAAAGAATTAAAGAAATTATTCAATTCAAGTCTTGGGAAACCAATGCATTTAATTAGTGTTACTTACATGAGCATGAACAATTTAATTTCTCATTGGAGAAATGTCAGATTGGTGAATATTCCAATTGTCATCAGAGAGTCTCCATGCAGTAATTGATGGAAACAGATGCAAAGAACCACAGCCAAACATTGGGCAGAGCTCTGGGAATCCTACTGAAGAGAGGGAGGAAGGGTTGTAGGGGCCAGAAGGGTCAAGGACATCACAAGAAAACCCAAAGAAACAACTAACCTGGCTAATAGGAATTCAACAGAGTCTGAACCAACAACCAAGTACCCTGCATGGGACTGACCTAGGCCCTCTATATATATGTGACAGTTGTGTCACTTGGTCTTCTTGTGGGACTTCTAACAATGGGAACAAGAGCTGTCTCTAATGTTGGCTCTTAGGACCCTATTCCTTATACTGGATTGTCTTGTCCAGCCTAAATTCAAGGGGAGGTGCTTAGTCTTACTACAAGTGTTGATATGCCATGCTTGGTTGATACCCATGGGAGGCCTTCCCCTTACTGAACAGAAACAGAGGGGAGCTTTGAGCAGGGTGGGAGTGGAAGGGAGGTGAGCTGATGGAATGGGGGAAGGGGAGGAAGGAGAAACTGAGGTCAGGGTGTAAAATAAATAAATAAAATTTTAAAAAATAAACAGTCAAAGAAAGAAAGGGCTGGAGAGATGACTCAGTGGTTAAGAGCATTGACTGCTCTTCCAGAGGTCCTGAGTTCAATTCCCAGCAACCATATGGTGGCTCACAACCACCTGTAATAAGATCTGGTGCCAACTTCTGTCTGCAGGGATACATGCAGGCAGAACGTTGTATACATAATAAATGAATAAATCTTTTTTAAAAAAAGGAAGGAAGGAAAGAAAGAAAAAAATTGTCTTCCTGTCTCACAGCAACCAAACTGCCTATACATGTTCATGGATGAGTAGGGCATTGTGCGCTCCTGAACATGTAACTTCCTATAAAATGGAGAGGGGCAGGACTCAGAGCCCTTCCCCAATCCATGACAGAACACTGATACATCTAATTATGTGCAAGTCTCCTTTAGCAAATCAGTTACTGAGATTTCAAGAAAACAATGGTTAGATCATGTAGCAAGGATTTTCTCCTAGCTTTCTAAATATGTTTCCTACCTTCATTTTAGTGTGTAATTTGCTAAAAATTAAAAAACAAAATTGTTGGTAATATTCAAGTTTTAAAAATATATCTACATATTATAACTAATGGAATGGAAGGAATTATATCAAGTTGTTAAAAACCCTATCAATAATTGGTACAGTTATACACATACACATATGCACACACACGTTTCATTTTTGTTGGGGAATATAGTTTCAACAGTGACTACAGATTACCTTTAGGAGAAGAAGAAAGTATACTTTTAACTAATACTGATTGTTTAAATGTAAGTCTTTAGGATGACTTAGTATAGGATATTTCTGGGACAACAATGTAACTAGAGAATGTATTTGGATGATTCTTTCTCACTATGGTAGCACATCTCAGAAAGCATCAAGTTGGATATAAGTCAGTTCTGTGAATCCAAGCTATATAACAGGCAGTGTGGAAATTATGAGAAAATAGAGCAAAAAGGAATAAGCAGAAGTGAATGGAAAATTTCAAATAAGCTTTCCCAAGAAGTCCCTGCCAATGAGTATTTTCTTCATTCTAACCATGTGCCCATGATTGAATTCCTTGTAAATATTGGTAATGATAGCGTCTTAGCTGCTTTTAAGAAAATCTGAAGAAAAAATCAATATAAGTATATGAAAAATTTATATATCCTGCATTTAAAAGTATTCTATAGAATTAAGCAATCAGACTTCATTCCAAAGACACTGTAATTTCAATGTTTCTGCTGCCCACCAACTAGCACGATATAACCCTAATTCCCAAGGTGATGTTATTAAAGCAGCCTATTCAATGGTAACTGATTCAAAAGTTTACTATTGCCCTCATCAAAACAAGTCCGAGATATCTTCCTTGCCCTTCTACCCCATAATGAGAAGACACCATATAGAAATAAACCAGACACTTGGGTTAACCGGTGTCTTAAATATTGAATTTCCCAGATTCCATCATTTTGAGAAACAAATACCTCTCCTTTGTAAGATACTTAGCTCATGGTATTTTGTTACAAAATCCAGAATGGTCTAAGATAAGAGGAAAAGAAAGTAAATAGTTTATTTTAGCTCAAAACATGTCTTATCCAGTCATAAAAAGTATTTTTAAAGTTAATTTTATAAGTCCACACAGTTCAAAAGATAAATTAAAAAGTAAATTTGAGTATAATAACTTTAAATATTACTATAATTACAGCTTCTACTGTCTTACAGTATTATTGTTTATTTGTATATGACCACAATTTTAATACTTGATAAGTAAAATTTATCAAAACATATCCAGTTCTCTGTAATTGATAGATAAATCAATAATTTCATAAATGACAGTAAAATTGTCATGTTATTTGTAGACTCTTTTATAGTGCAGGCAGTACATTATATTACACTTTATATTGTTATTATATATATATGAGATTAGACATGAACTATAAAATTAGGTAATTTATGACCCAGTAAAAATGAAAATGTACTTTGGACAAGTAGTAAGGACTCCAGATTTGACAGGATCCAGAAATATTAAATGTTCTTTCAAAAAACTTTTTTTCCTAGATAGATGTTAATATAGTGATAAGATAGTAGAGATGATAAAACAACATCATTATTCAAGAGAAGAACTTATCAGGAAGCTACGGAAAGAAATGGAATGAACAGGAATAAGTCATAAGCGGTTGTTGTTGCACGATTAAACTGTCCTCATTTTTCTATGATTTTACCAGTCTAACAAAACATGTTCAACATTTACCCCTAAGTCGACCTCCCATTCACTCCTCCCATAGGGTAAGGCCTCCCATGAGGAATCAACAAAGTCTGACACATTAAGTTAAGACAGAACCAAGCCCTCCCCCCTGTATTAAGGCTGAGCATGGCATCCCACCATAGGGAATGGGCTCCAAAAATCAAGCTACACAATTGTCTCCCACATGCAGAGGACCTAGTTTAGTCCCAATGAGGCTCCATAGCTGTTGGTCTAGAGCGCATGAGTTCCCACGAACTTGGTTCACTTGCCTCTGTGGATTTCTCCATCATGATCTTGACATCCATTACTATATATTCCTCTCTTCCCTCTCTCCAACTTCATTCCTGGAGTTCAGCCTGATGCTTGGTTGTGGATCTCTTCATTTGGTTCCATCAGTTACTGGATGAAGACTCTATGATGTCACTTGGGGATTCATCAGTCTAATTATAGGGGAAGGTCAGTTCAGCCACCCTCTCCACTATTGCTAGGTGTCTTAGCTGGGGTCATCCTTGTGGATTCCTGAGAATTTCCCTATAAAGCATGCTTAATTTATGAAAGCTTGAAGGAGGCATTTATGTTGCCTGGACAAGATTGCCATCTAGTGATAAAGCAGTGCAAATGCAGAATATGGTATTTTACGAAGTAAAACAACTAATGATCTGAAAAGGAACAAACAAGAGGATAAATTCAAACTAGGACCTGAAAAGGAAAGTCACCCACGCACAGTAAAATCTCAACAAAGTGGATGAGAGAACTAACACAGATGAAGAAAAAGTCAGGAAGGAAACATATTTCCAGGGGGAAAAATACAGAAATGTTGTAGGTAAAAAACTCAATGAAACAAAAACAACACTGGAAAGTATCACCACTAGACTCAACAAAGAGTTAGAACAATACTAAGGATGGATCACAAGGTTATGAAATAGAGTATTCAAATATCAATGTTGGAGGGTGGGATGGCCACAAAATCAAGACAGTAAACCTAAACATCTACAGTACAAAAGAATCTGAGATAAAACTAAATGCAGAGAGAAACTATTGAGTGAATTATAGTGGAAAATTACACAAATCTAGGATAAGAAATGAATATCCAGGTATGAGGCACTTACAACACAAACACGCATGACCAGGGTTTTAGTTTTCTTTTTAGTGTGATAAAAATACCCTGACAAAAACAGCTTAATTACATTAAGAGAGAAGACTTAGTAGTTAAAAGAACTTAATATTCTTGAAGATGATAGGGTTCAGCTTCCAGCTCCCACATTGGGGTACTGACTGTAACTCCAGTTCTAGGTGTTCAAACACCATCTTCTAGCCTCCAAAAGTGCCTGTGTGCATGTGGTGCAAAGGCAGACAAGTAAACACACAAATATGGACATAAATAAGAACTTAAAAATAATAAATATAAATGTTGCTTAATAAAGCATTTGTTTTGGCTCAGTTTAAAGTGTATCATGGTGGGGAAGTCAAGGCAGCAGGAGCATGAGGGAACTGCACCCACCATCATGAAACAGACTGCAAGAAGTATTTGTGCTTAGCTCAGCTGTTCCTTTTCAAACAGTCCAGCATATCATATAGAGGATGGTGTCGGCCCCAGTGGGTGGATTTCCCCAACTCAACTAGTCTTATCTAGGAAACCCTACAGGCTTACCCAGAAGCTGATTTAAACAAAGTAATCTCTCACAAGTATACAAGGAGCCTGACCTCCTAGATTGTACAGGTCTTTTTTATTTTCTTTTTTCTTCTTTCTTTTTTTTTGTTTTTTTTTTCGAGACAGGGTTTCTCTGTGGCTTTGGAGCCTGTCCTGGAACTAGCTCTTGTAGACCAGGTTGGTCTTGAACTCACAGAGATACACCTGCCTCTGCCTCCCTTGTACAGGTCTTTTCAAGTTGATGATTAACACTAACCATCATAACCAGAGACTACTCTCTTTTTTGACTATATCAGCCAAGATGTTATAAATAGAAATGGATAAAATTAAGATATGTAATCAAGCAAAAATTTAGACATTTCAATCACATCGGGTCTCTTAGCTGAAAACTACAAAGTTAGGAAAGCACGGGACAGTGCACTTTAAACCTTGGCAGCAGATAATTACCAATAAATACTGCTCTTTCAGCAGAGCTGTATTTTAAAACTTGTGGAAAAATAAAGTCATTTCAATAAAATCACAGGTTTGGGCAGTTCATAGCCACCATGCTAGTACTACACAAGATAATAAAGGGATATTCTATACAGAGAATAAAAACAGTATAAAGTACAAGAAAGAACAAATTTCAAAAGAGAAATATATGATCAAAGCTTATTTTCTCAGAATTAAAACACTCTTGTCTAGAGGAAGGTCAGTTATGATTCAAAGGTAAAAAAATCTTAGTAAGCTCTAGAACTTACAAAATCATTTAGGATCTTCCCAAGGCTATATAAGCAGTAACAACTGTTAGTGAGAGGAGACTCTTGACCAGTGGGGCTGTGTGCAAGTCACGAAGAGAGCTCTGAGGATGTAGTTTGTGGCCCCCTGCCCATACTGAGATGGGTTCTTCATTGAGGGAGTAACCTTAAGATCACCCATGCATCTGTCAGTCATCCGCAACTAACAAGCTGTAACTGTTGGCTCTTAGTACTGGCTTACAAGTATAAGAAGGAACCAAAATGAGACATTTTAAACAAAATTTCCTTCTTGAAAAGCAGAGTGAAACAAATTTTTCCAAGACCACCCCACCCCCAGACCTTCCTGAGTAACTGACATCAATGACATCCTGGTTGGCAAGTTGAGACATTGGCAAGTCATCCTGCCACAGTTGAGTAAACCAACCAATGATGGCAAGAAAAGTATACCACAAGCAAATGTTCCTAGGAAAGTCCCTAATGTTTGAATCTTCATTGGCTGAAAAAAATGTAACTGTAACTTGGCACAGTTGTGGGTTTTGTGCACAAATACTTGCTGACATGAATGTTCAGGGATGCGGTCAGTTCCTGAGTCTGTAATTGTTGTGCCTCGGACCCCAAAGCACAAGTAGTGTGAAGAAAAGACAGTTTGTCTTCCACTTGGCTATAGTCCTGTTCTAGTCTTCACTCATTTACAGGATAGATTTAGCTCTGCTTCAACAACAACAACAACAAAAATCAAAAATTTTAAGGTGTACTTAAAAGAAATGTGGTACAAATCTATGGTGGTGTAAAACTGTAAATTTTTGCGTAAGTAACTCAAATGACTGTACTGAAAAGTATTTTCTAAAGTCTTAAACTTTAGTTTGGTGTGATGGCTGATTCTTGCTTGTCACCTTGACTATATCTAGAATTAACTAAACCCCCAATGGATTGCACAGCTGTGGAAGATTTTTGCTTAATTTGAAGTTGGAAGATCTACTCCTAATCCAGATCTTTAAGGTAAGAAGACACACCTTTAATCCAGACATTTTGAGATAGGACAATCCACCTCTCATGTGGGCCATGCCTTCTGCTAGAAGTCTGTATATTCTATAGTATATAATACAGTGCATAGTGGCATGGAAGAAAGCAGCCTTTGTTCTTTGCCTCATTGATTTCATCTCACTAGAAAGCCCATTCCTTCAATGGTATTAAAGTCTGCTTCTTTGGGATTTTATCATATACTGAAGACCAGCTGAGATGTCCAGTCTAGAAGACTGAACAATACTGGATTTTTAAACCTTCCTTTTATAGGTAGTCACTATTGGGTTGCTGGACCACAGACTAAAAATCATTCTCATAAATCCCTTGTATACATATGTACATATATATTAATATTCATTCATTCGTATATATATATATGTTTACACATATATTCATTTTATAAGTTCTGTTTCTTTAAAGAACCCTGACTAACACAGATTTTGACACCAGGAGTGGGTTTAGAGAAAGTATAAGGAGGAATCTTTTAAGTATCTGAAATAGGCTTTCCAATTTGCCTATACCCAATGTTACCAAAGCCTCTCAGTTACTGAAGCCTCTCCTGGGAGCCTGCGGAATACTAAAAGACAAAGGTGTGAACTATTTTATGAACTTAAGGAGATACATGCATTTGGTTATCCTGATTCACCATTGTCATAGGCAATGGATTTGGTGACTCTGTATATAAAACTTTTGACAGTTTGTGGGAAAAAAAACAGAGGGAGGAAGGGTGGATGTTGGAGAAGGGAATAAGATATCTACATTAAGGGAGTCATTTTAAGATTGGCAAGAGACTTGTCTCTAGAGGGGATCCCAGGT
>JAQHUG010000511.1:145151-173376 GCA_028555095.1 Dicrostonyx torquatus | reverse complement strand
ATTCTATTTACTTAAAGTTCCTTCTGCTGTCTAGGCTCTCTTATAACCGTTTCTTCTTTCTTACTGCCTGCTATTTCTTCCTCTGTTAAGCTATACTTCCTTTTCTCCCTTTTCTCGTCCTGTCTCTCTGTGAAAACTCTCTCCGTAAAACTCTCTAACACCCATACTATACCACTATCATTATAGCCATAAGCTTAAGATTTCAATCTCTTTTTGGTCATTTTCTAACTATAGACTTAAAAGGTGCTTTTCATTTTGCTAAAAAATATCTGTCACAGTTTTCTAAATGGATGGGAGAATGTGAATGATTTCAAACAAAATCATTGCCAACATGAGTATACTGCTGTTTCTACAATGCAAATTTCAGTAGAGTGTATAAATAGTGGAAATGATTTGTCTAAAACTTAGGTTTTCACAAACTCAAAAAATTCTTGTAAGCTCCAAGAAGCTTAATTGGAAAGCAGATCAGATTCATTCAAGATAAGTATCATTCAACTTTTCCCTGATCTTGGGACCCCCTTCCCTCATCTTGGGACCCCTAATCCTGAACCCTCCCTTTTGATCACCAAGACTTACGAAAAATTTTCCCTAGTGTAACCTTGTCTTGTGCTCTGCCAACATCTTGTCAGGTCCAAGAGGCACCAGACAGTTCCAAATAGCCTGGACAGTGAAGTGAAACAACTAGAAACCCCAGGACGTGCCCAGCATCCCAGCTTTCTCAGGTCCCCCAAAGAAGGTAAATGCCACAAATTAGCCAGAAGAAGTCTTGAGAACCTGGATCCCCTTTAATCTCCACAACTTTTCATAGTAAGAAAAAGATGAGAATGTTGGGACTCAGGCACTATGTTGGCTTGCTCTGACCTCTGGCAGGATGTACTCAGACAGGACCCTGACCAGCCCAGATCCCTATGGCTGTTACATCACTACATTGCCTCTATGGAGGTGGAAGGTGCAAAGGTCCCTTTAAGAGATAAGCTCCAGCCATTCCTGTTCTCTTTTCTGCTATTCATCTGAAGGGGCAGGCAGGACTTTTCATGTCTCTTCTTCTCTTTCACTCACTCTGCCTCTCTCTTCTCTTTCCCCTCTTCCTTCCCTTTCCCCACTCCTTTTATCTCAATAAAACTCCCTACTTAAGTTCTATCTGCCTGGCCATGTTTGTTCCTTACCTGTTTGGGGGCTTCTGCAGGGGTCCCACCTGTGCCATTTTACAACTACCATGGTGAAACTGAATTGCTTCTATACAATGGAGGTAAGAAAGTTCATGTCTGGAGTCCAGTATATCCTTTAGGGCTTCTCTTGGTGCTACTATGTCCTATGATTTAAAGTAAATGAGAAATTACAACAGACTATCCCAGGCAGGCTGACAAAGGGCACAGACAGAGCCATCAGGTGTTAAAAAATGGGCAACCCCTCCACAAAAAGTGCCAAGACATGAGGTGCTTGTCACAGTGGAGGGAATACAGAATGGGTAGTAGAGGAAAGTAGTTATAAATACCTGCTAAGGCCACATAACCAGCTGTAGAGATTAAACTTGACATGAGATTTTTCTTATTTTTGTTAAGAATGTGTTTGAAAGGTCTTTATGTTTTCTTTCCTCAACTTACCATGTGAGATCACATCAACTAAAAGAATAACAATGGTTCTATCATTTTTAAGTTTGAGATACTAAGGAAATGTCCCTCTAGGGACATTGCCACCTATTCAAAATTTACAATGTGTTTGTGGTTGTGTAAGGTATAGTTATACCATGTTAGGTGTAATTTTGACCTGGTTAAATATGAAATGCCTTTGTGATGGTACATGGGATCGTTGTATTATGTCTAGGTGTTATGACCTGGTTATTGTTTTCATTTGGCAATTAATCATTATATGAGATATGATTGTGTGTGAAGTTGACAAGGAATGCATTTATGATAGCTATTCTTAGTAGTCAATTTGCCTACATCTGAAATTAAACAAAACACAAAAATGGACAGCACATCTGTGAGGAATTTTTGATTAATTTTAAAAGGAAAGATCTACTTCTAATCTGGATCTTTGATGTAGAAAAACACTCCTTTAATACAGATCTTGAGGCAGAAGAACACACCTGTAATTCATATCTAATCTGGGCTACAGCTTTTTCTGGAAACCTATATAAACACATGGAAGAAGGAAGCCTATCCCCATCATTGTTGGATTAGTTAGACCGCAGCCTGTAAGCCATTCTAATGCATCCCCTTTCTGTAACTATATAGGGAGGTTCATTCTGTAAGTTCTGTTAGAGAACCCTGACTAGTCAACAACTCCTATGGATCTGTTGGTCCTGAAATTACTAGAGCAGATCACCATGCTCAGTTTTTTGTTTTAACATCACAATATAATTACAACACTCAGCTTTTACAAATTTGGATTCTGGGTTCAAACTCAAGTCTACCTGCTTTTCAGATAAGCACTTTATGGATTGAGCTATTTTCCCAATTCTAGCAGTACTGATTAAAAACTCAAGGCAGAAATCAAAATGAATATGTAAGCTAAGTGATAGGGCAAGGAAGGGATATTCAAAAGATCATTATAAAACAGAATACTTTGTGCGGGGAGAGGTAGCTTAAGATGGGTACACGAGACTCCAGTCTCCCTCATCTAGTGCCACTAGGTCTGCAGGCCTGTGTGGAACCAAGTTTGTGAGTTTCTCTTCCTTAGAATGGGGCTTATGAAAGTTGACAAGAATAAGGGCTACTTTAAGAGATACCAGGCGAGATTCAGAAGGCAGTGAGAGGGTAAAACTGACTACTACGCGCACAAACGATTGGTGATCAGTACAGGATGATAGTTTGTGTAACTAACAGGTATCATCTGCCATATGTGTATGCCTGTAGAAGGGAATATGATAGCCTGCACAGCACATGCACAGAACTGTCAAAATACAGTGTAAAAATTGGCCTGACAAATTACGCTGCAGTCTACTGTACTGGCCTGAGGCTGTTCAGAAGGCTTCTCAATAGGTTTGACGTGGACACGATCTATGAAAGCCAAATTGAAATGAACACAATGTGGAAAGTATTAATGGCAAGCCTGGTGCCTTCGCTTGCTATTTGGATGCAGGTATTGCCTGAACCACAACTGGCAATAAAGTTTTTATGGCTACCTGTTTTTCACCACTTTCAAATTCTAGAACGCAGTCTGCCTCTGCAGAGAGTTCCCTCTGCCACCCAGATCGATTTCCTAAAAACCTGCATTAAGTTCTCAGAGAGCAACAGCCGGTACAAGGTTCCGTCAGTACTCGGTCCCTGGGGCTGCAGCCCCTTTTCTTTCATATGACTGAGGTTCCTCTTCTTCGATTAGACTTCTGGCCTCCTAATGGCGTCTCTTTCGCCCCTGTTTGATGACAATGAGTCGTTGAATTTGAACCGCGGCTCTAACTACCCTCTCCGCAACCGGGCGGCGACCCAGCAGAGAAGCGCAGGTCTCCGGGAAGCCATTCTCGCGAGAAGACCAACTCTCGCGGTGTCTCCCGGGTTCCAGACTCCTTAGCGCGAGGCGGAACCTTCCTGCAGCTCACCCTCCGCGGACGCCGCCGTGTGGACGGAAGCTACCGCGGGGCGACCCTCATCCGGCGGCTGCTTGGCCGAAGATGGCGGGGCCCGAGCCGTCGCTGCCGCTGCCGCGAGGAGGCCCGAGCTCCGCTTCGCTCTCCCCGCCCCGGGGAGACCGCACCCTCCTCGTCAGGCACCTGCCGGCCGAGCTGACGGCCGAGGAGAAGGAGGACTTGCTGAAGTACTTCGGGGCGCAGTCGGTGCGCGTCCTGTCCGATAAGGGGCGCCTGGTAAGCGGGGGGAGGGGGGGATGGCGGGTGTAGAGGGCAGGGCCGGGATAGGGACGGGCAAGCGCTGTGCGCGTGCGCGGCGTCCCTGGTTGTGACGTGGTTACGGCCCTACGCAGTCGGCGGTTGCAGCCCAGCCGCTTGCCCGACCCATCGCCGCTTTACGTGCTGTTTGTGCACCCACCCCGGGACGTGCACATATTTCTGTTAGAGGGTTACAGACGTCTGGAAAAGGATTATTTGAAAACTCGCGGTTGTAGAGCAGTGACTACGTTGTTTTCGGAAAAGCGAGTGAGCTAGAAGTCTCATGTTTTTGACAGTCAAAAAACTTTCCCCAAGTTGAAAGTCCTTGTGGAATGCTCAGTTAATTTTTTTCTTTGTGTGGATATTTGATTTTTCTACATTTATGAAAGGGAAGTGGTGCACGCCTTTAATCCGAGCACTCTGGAGGCAGAGGCAGGAGGATTTATGTGAGTTCTAGGCCAGCCTGGTCTACAAGAGCTAGTCCCAGGACAGGCTCCAAAGCCACAGAGAAACCCTGTCTCGAAAAACCAAATAAACAACAACAACAAAAGATAATAGCCTGTGATGGAGCCAGACAGGTTTTAAAGTTTTAGGAGACGTTGATTGTGTACTCAAAATTGAGAATCGCTGATTTAGAAGACCCCGATATTTGCGCATTTACAGTGTTGTGTATTCTAATAAATGGAAATAAAAATATTCTATGGCTCAGTCTAAATATACTAAGACCATTTCACTTTATTTCAGAAACATACAGCATTTGCTACTTTCCCTAACGAAAAAGCAGCAATAAAGGTATGCATCTTTCTTTATTATTAAAGCTTTCAGAGATTTCTTTTCCCTTCTTAGGACAGGGTGGAAGGTAATAGTAAACGGTCACTTTCAGAAGCAAAGTCATTTGTTGTCCAAGACTTTCCCCAGAAGGCTACAGTTGACTTGTCAGATGTTAAAGCTTGTCCAGTGATTGGATACTGAGGCGTAGGAATCATAGATTATTAAGCAAGGTAAGGATAACATCATGTATAATTTTTTAAAAAGAAATTTGAAAGGATATTAGATGGATTATTATTTGTAATGTTTATGGTACTTTTTTAATATTAAAAGGTATAAATCTAAGGAATCATTTGTAAACCTGTCACCTTTGAGCTAGGCCTCAGATGAGTCATTAAATTTTGAGAAGAAAAAAAATTGTTCTTTTGGGTTTAGAAAACAGTAAAATTGGGCATGGAATGGTATAAGTCAGCCAGGCACTAAATGCCTTTTATTTTAAAGAATAAAAAAACAAGAGTTTCTATATATGTAGAAGAGAGGTAGTAAATTTTGTTTAGAAGTTGACCTAAGTGAACTGATTATTTTGAGAAGGCAAAAATATGGTTAGACCCATGAAAACTATCTGATTGGGTTGACACACTTAACTAATGCAGTGGATGTAGAGAAAAATTGGAGCTGGGAAGACTACATGGATGCTGTTTTAGAGGCCAAGACAAGAATATGAATCTGAAGAGGGCAAAAGAAAATTAAGGGAGGGAAGTATATGTACACTTTGGAGAGAAGTTGTTTGTGGGTCTTAGACTACAGAAGTAATTCAGTAAAGTATTGCATAAAATATACAGTTGAAATCACAGTTCTACAGGAAATAAAGTTTGTAGGTCTTAGATACATAGAATTTGACAACAAAAGAGTAGTTCAGGTTCTTAATTTGTTTTACATTTTTATTTATTTATATGTATGTGCATGCACGTTTGATTTGCACATTTGGCACTACACACATGCAGAGGTCAGAGGACAGGAGTTGGTGTCTCCTTCCACAGCATATGTCTCAGGGACAGAACTAAGGTTATCAGTCTTAAGAGCAAACACCTTTACCCACTGAGCTATCTTTCTAGCCCTAGTTCAGATCCTTGGACTGATAAACTTACGTGACAAAAAAAACCTGAGGGTCTTTACATAGATGTATAATGAATTCTTACGTTGTCTGCTAATTTTGAGGAATCTTTGGGGTACTTCTATGACAATCGTGAACATTTTAAATATTTTCTTGAGCTTAGCAAGGTTAGGAAAACTTCTTCAAATATTTAAATGGCTATGCTAATCCAAAGGAAGATTAGTCAAGAGAAGAAAACAAAACAAAAAAAAAACCTAGAGAAATGTTGTATTTTAAAAGAAGAAACAAAGGAAGGAAAAGGAACTGCAAAACTGAAGAACATGTTATATTGATTCAAAAAGAAATGAGTTTGTGATGAGACAACTGAGAATGAGCATAATCTACTAATCATAGTTAATCAGCCTCGTCTTTGGAAACAGGATCTCACAATATGGTCCTGATTGGCCCAGAGCTCACTGGGTAGACCAGGCTGGCATCCGACTCAGAGATGTACCCTGGCACTGCCTCTACCTCTCGAGTTTTGGGGTTAAAATATACTCTGCCCATACTCTTCAAACAACAGGGAAAACTAATAAACGGGAAAAAAAAGCAGAAATAGCCCAAATCTTCGTCAAGGAATAATACTGTATTTTTAAACATATGAAACATCCTTAGTGTGAAATGATCCAAAACTTGAATGTTCTGCTCTCTGACATGTTGTTATAAGTGAAAAGGTTTACACCATGTCTCAGTTAACAGGCTACAGTCAAACTGTACACATGAAAAGTATAAATTTCTTCAGTCTAAGTGTGTCATGTATGACACAAGGAATTGCCATGTAGACTTAGATGTTACTGCGTCATCCTAGATTATGACTGCAAATATTTAAAACATGAAAGAAACCAAAAATCTTGAATTCAGATCCCAGGCATGACAGAGATATTAAAGTTCTTTGCATCCATGTTTTGGACATAATTGTCTGAATGATTTTATATGACTATTATTAGGGAATATTGTTCATGTACCTGAATAAATATGTAAAACTTAATGTAGATAACATTTTCCCTTGTCGCAAGTTTTCTCTATACTGCAATCTCCCAAATAATGACATTGAGACTGATAAATTACAAAAGTTTCACTAAAGTAGCAATGAAATAATTTTTTGCTTGGGGGTAACCACAACATGAGAACATGTATTAGAGGGTCTCAGCTTATGAGAACCACTAGTCCAAAGAGTAGCTAAAGAAAGACATGAAATGATAGAGGATGGAATTTTTTCACTAACAGTTGGATTTAGAATATGAACAGTTAATTTGTAGTAACACATGCAAAGTGGATCATGGGGGTACAAATGCTAGGGATAGAGAATGCTAGGGATAGAGAATTAAAGTCCACAATTTTCTCATTTAGTCTCCTTATTTGTCTCAAGGTAGGAATCAGGGTGCTATGTTAAGATAGGAGACTATGAGGTTACATATTAAGGAAAAAAAAGTACAGAAATTTCTCTTAGAGATCAGTGCAATTTATGCCAAGATTGTGATATATAATTGTCTGGTGTCAGTAAGGGTCATCTTGAGCTTTTGTGGTTGAAATTTAGTGTATGACCAGAAGATTTATTATGTTTTGTTTGTCTGTATTCTGCTTAGGTATAAGCAGTTAGCAGAATATTGAAGTCAGATTTCATTTTACTAAAGAACAGTAGGTTGAGAAGTAATAATAGTAAGATAGCCAGAGAAGGAAGTATATACAATATTAGTAGTAAAAAAAAAAAAAAACTATAAATTTTGTTCCATTAAGATGACTTAAGTGTATTTTTTGGTTTTTTTTAATTGCTGTACCTAAAGGCATTGACAAGACTCCATCAGCTGAAACTTCTAGGTCATACTTTAGTTGTTGAATTTGCAAAAGAGCAAGATCGAGTTCATTCCCCTTGTCCCACTTCAAATACAGAGAAAAAGAAAAGGTTTGTAGATATTCATGTTTTACTCCCATTTTGAAAAGTGCCTGTGTGTGTCCATGTTTGTCTAGTCATTTTTATACGTACCTGCATTGTTGATTGACAAAATATGTGGAAAGGCTTCTGTAGCTCTATTAAATCTGCAAAGTAAAGCAGTATTTCTGTTTCTAGTTGTGCTGAGGACTGAGTCTTGAAAGATAATAAAGGAAAAGGGAAGTGGGGTGGATGGCATTCTACTTTAGTGGAAGGGCAACTATAGGTTAATTATCCATTTTCTGAAATGTTTGGGATAAATAGTATTTTATTTTGAATATTTACAAATGCATGATTAGTTATCTTTGAAATGTTAATCCCAACCCTAAACATGGAGTTGATTTGTTTTATATCTGTCTTGTATATGTTGCCTGAAAGTAATTTATATAATATTTTTTAGTGTGTCCCTGTTTTGTGATCTGTTACATGAGGTTACCAGTAGAATTTTCTAATTTGTAACATCATGTTGCCTCAAACAGTTTCAAATTTCAATAGATTTCAGATTCCAACCTACAGGAATAACACTCTTTATTAAAGATAACAGGGTATCCTGAATAGGCATGGCTTTTTTTTTTTTTCCTTTAACCTCTCATTTGGATCCTCTCTCTGCAAAATGTCTGCCTGTGGGCCTTTGCATTTGTTCTCATCTGCTGCTGGAGAAAGTCTCACTGATGATGGATAAGGCACTGACCTATGAATATGGCAAGATATCATCAGGAGTCATTTTATTGATTTCTATCTATCTGTCTGTCTGTTTAAAGGCAGTAGTGTTTCATTTTACCTAGATCCTTGGGCTGTCTAGTCTCTGGTTCTTGGTTGCCCAACTAGTATCAGGCATGGGTTCTCTCTTGTGGAGTGGGCCTTAAGTCCAATCAGACATGGTTGGCCACTCTCACAGGTTCTGTACCACCATTGCCCTAACATATGTTGCAGGCAGAACAGATTGTAGGTCAAAGGTTTTGTGACTGGGTTGGTGCCCATGTTTCTCTTTCTGAAGCTTGCAGAGTACCTTGCTGCACCAAAGACATTATAGCATAGGGGTGAAGGTTCCATGTAGGTAACACCTCAGTTTGTCCCTCCTTGCTCAGTGAACGTTGTCCTTGGCATTAGGACCCCACTGTCAGTTTGTGGAGAGTCACCCTTTTTCTTAGCAACAACCTGGGTTGTTTGGGAATTTCTGTGGGACTCTGTTGGCCAACATCCAGTTGAGTGTAACCTAGTCCCTCAGCTGGAAACCTTGTCTGGCGACAAAAGATGGCCAGTTGAGACTCCATGTCCCCCATTACTGAGGTCTTCACCTATTCATATTGACAAAATATGTGGAAAGGCTTAATAACATGTAGCTCTATTAAATCTGTAAAGTTTCTGAAGCTTGCAGAGTACCTTGCAAGATCATTTGTTTTATATCTGCCTTGTATATGTTGCCTGAAAGTAATTTATATAATATTTTTTAGTGTGTCTCTGTTTTGTAATCTGTTACATGAGGTTACCATTAGAATTTTCTAATTTGTAACATCATGTTGCCTCAAACAGTTTCAAATTTCAATAGATCACCTCACATTCCAGGAAGTTTCCACTGCACTAGGTTTCCACACCCCCGCTCCATGATCCCCTAGTTCCAGCTGTCTTTTCCCCAACTCTCTCACTCTACCTCATCTGCCGTAATGTAATTCTTCTACTCTGGTTTCTAAGTGCTCTCAGTACCACCAAATTGTTCCCCTAAGAGCTCAGGGACTCATGCAGAAGAGGTGGAGGAGCCAAGGGAGCTCCTAAAATTTGAAGGAAACCATGAGAACACAGCCCACTAAATTAATTAAGCAGGGCCCTTAGGGGCCCACAGAAACTGAAGCAGCAGTCATGTAGCCTGCATGGGTCTGTGCTAGGTCCTCTAAATATATGTTGAGGTTGTTAGCTTGGTGTGTTTGTGAGACTCCTAAACAGTGGATGTGGAGTTGTCTCTGACTCTTTTGCCTGCTCTTGTGACCCCTTTCCTCCTACTTGGTTGCCATGTTCAACTTCAATATAATAGTTTTTCCTTCATCCTTATGATATTTTGTCGTATTCTGTGGTTATATCTTAGCATATTCTAATGAGAGGCAGAAAGAGGGGAGGAGTAGGAGGGAAACTATAATCAGGATATATTGTATGAGAAAAAAAATCTTACTGATAAAAGCAAATTAAAGAGCAGTATTTTTTAGTTCCAAGACTAGCCTTTGCGGAGTTTCATTACACTAGTTGACCTCAAAATGTAATATGCAAAAAACGTCTTCATCTTCCAGGAACTTACCTGAATTACAGCATCCTAGGTCTTTTAATGTAAAACCTAATTTTATTAGAATCATAAATTTAAGAGATGAAGGTGAAAGAGGTAAGGCCCTGCAAATCTCTAATTTTGTGCGTAGATGCACATTAAAAAGATTTGAGTTCCCCAATACAGATGTATAATATAATGTATATTTTTGTTTCCTTGGCATCATTTGGAATTGCCATACCATGTTCATAAACTGACTAAAATCTAAGTGTAGGGATTAAGTAGAGTTTAATTATGTTCTTTTTTCTCAGTGGTGCTTGTTTGAGAAGTCCTTTAAAGGTTTATTTTTTTTTCTTTCTTTTTTTTTTTTTTTTATGAAATTGGTTTTGTGATGACGTGTTTGAAAAGCTTTTTCTTTTCTGTATACAGTTTCGCACTCTTTCCAAAGATAATATCATTTGTGATTCTCTTTGTTCTAGGTCAGATGACATTGTGGAAGATGATAAAGAGAAGAAAGAACCTGACTTTTTAACAATAGAAAATGGAATTGCACCAAATCATGGGTTTGCATTTTTGTTATTATTCTGTCTTTGTTGTTGTGTGTATGTGTGTATACATATATTATACATACATGTTATAAGTAAGATCGTCTTTAAAGTCAGCATTTTAATATGTTATGTATAATTTAATGTTTTAAATTTTGAGGTATGAGGTTTTTTTTTTTAATTGAATTTAATAAGGCATAAGTCAGTTAAAGTGTTCAGGTTGGTAAATGAACTATGATAAGTGCTCTGGTAAATGCTGCCATTTTCTTTAAGGTAATAAGTATATTAAGGAATAAGATAAATACATGACATATCATTTTGGCAGTTTTATGTGTTAATAGATTATCTAAAGTGAGTTACTGATATGTAATTATTAAAATGTAATAAGTGTATTCCTTAATTCATTTTGTTTTTTAGGCTGACTTTTCCTCTGAATTCATGCCTCAAATATATGTACCCACCACCTTCAAGCACAATCCTTGCAAATATAGTAAATGCTTTGGCAAGTGTGCCCAAATTCTATGTACAGGTATGCAGAATCAACTTAATTTTTGCGTATGGAATAAAGTTTATAACTTGGATACTGTGTTGATGCTGATACTCATAACCTTTTTGTAACATAAGAATCTTAAAAATTCCAGAGAGACAGCGTTTTATGTAGTGTTTTTAAATATAATGAATTGTCACATGCTACTCTCAAGTAGTAACTTCATAAATACAGTGAATGGAGACTGAGGCTACATTTGAAGATGTTATAATTGGTACTTGAGTCTAACATTGGCTTATAGAAATCCTTAAAGAAAAAGTATTGATTCAGTAAATGGTTGAGAACCTTGATAGTAATATTACTTCTCAGAATTATAAAATATAGGTGGCTTATATTTTTTTTTCCTTTGTTTCATAGTAACAGTAAACTGGGACAGTTGTATGAGAACATTTTTAATAGATGTTCACACTACAAGACCATTATATTCTTAATGTTAGGAATTAGAATCAATGTATTTGTAGAAATGACAAATATTGTGGGAGGATTAAGGTTCTGAGATACTAGTGCCTTATTTTCTCTTGGTTTAAGAACTGTGAAGGCCAGAGAGTGACTTTGGTTTTTATTACGTTAATCAAGTGTGTTTACATGCTAGGTGTAGTAGTACTTGCCTTAAATTCCAGCACTCAGAGGACAGAGGCAGGATAATATCTGTGAGCCAAGATCAGCTTGGTCTGTATAGTGAGACTTTCTCAAAACAAAAGAATGTTTTTCCAGATTTTTTTTTGGTACATAAAATATATGAGATTAATAATGACATTAATTCTATGTTACTTAAATATTTTGCTACTTTAAGGTGCTTCATCTTATGAATAAAATGAATTTGCCCACACCATTTGGACCTATTACTGCACGACCCCCTATGGTAAGAAATTCTTAGATTTTTAGGAACCATTGTTTTCTTTCCTGAGAGGTAAATTTTATCAATTTTGTAATTTCTTCCAGTTTTCTGTTCTTTAATCCCAAGAATCACAAATGATATTATATTAATCTGTAAGTATAAGTATAAGATAATTGTATTTAACTGAATTATCTAAAAATTTGTTGCTGTGGTTTGATCCAAATGCAGCTAGCTTTATTTGGAAAGGATAAGTAAGGTTGCTAAAAGTTGTTCAATAATTTACATAGTAGGGTGTCTGCTCTTGAGATTATTTCACTGTGATACTGTATATTTATCAGTAATAGTAATGCAAAACTATTTTTGCTTTTAACATACAGGTAAACCTGAGTTTTCTTTGTAGGTGGCTACTATTCTATGAACTATTAACTTCGTAACTTTTTATTGTAATACCACCATGTACTTGTTGTTTAGAAAGTAATATTAGATGCTATTAATACAGTAAGTTATGTCTTGTCATGGCTATTCCATTTCAAATAACAGGGGAAGAGGGATGTTTGAGTCATTCATAAGACCCAGATTGTCTTTATTATGTGCCTGTGCATTCTGGTTAGGACATACTATAGGTCAGAAACAAAGGAAGGATTACATATCTAGTTTTTATGCTCTTATTCCATGGGGTAATTTACATGGTGAAATATAAGGTATTTTTCCAAGTTTTAGATGGCTAGGAAATATAGAAAACATAATTGTTACCATCTAGCAGTCTGCTACCACAGATATTTCTTGAATGTATGTTAAATATATCAAAGAAGAGAAATGAGAGACTCAAGGATTTATGTTGAATGAGATTCTGTTGATGACAATCAAGAAGTTATCCATAGTAGTTTGTCTGTTGTGTAAATATCATTAGTTTACATAGTGTCTGTTTCGTTCTTTTAAATAGTATGAGGACTATATGCCATTGCATGCACCCCTTCCACCTATATCCCCTCAACCACCTGAAGAACCTCCCTTACCAGACGAGGATGAGGATTTATCTAGTAAAGAATCAGAATATGAAAGCAGTGATGAGGAGGACCGGCAGAGGTTTGTGATGTGACATATTTATTTTTGTTCTAAGAATAAGAATGTGGAAAAGACATGCTCTTCCTATATTTCACATATATTTTATTCAAAATTAAAGTGCATTGAATTGTATCCCAAACCTCCCTAAGACAATGGAGCCTCATTATTTATGATTCCATGTTTATTATTTTGCTTGTTAAAATTTTTGTAGCCCTAAAATTACTTTTTTCTTTAAGAAATTTGAATTATTTTTTTAACTCATAACTTCTTTACAAGAGCTTGTTAATAAGGTATTTCGTATGTAAGTATATAAACAATGCTAAAAAATTTTAGTCACTTGATACATAGGATCCCAAATGAAATATAAAGTAGCCAGTTGCTAGTCAACATATCAGCATTAAATTGAAGTACCTGAGAGTTAACATCCAAAAACAAAGTTATTTTGGCTTATAGTTTGGGAGGGTATAGTACATGACCAGCCAAGGTCCCATTTCTTTAGCTCTGTGATTAAACAGTCCATCATAGCTAAACACAGGACAGCACAGTAGTACTCAGTTTAGAACTATAAAAACAAAAGAGAAATGAGGAAATCATGGTCCCACGGTCTGTTTCAGAGTATATCCTAAGTAATTCAAAGGCCCTCAGGTTCTACCATATTGGGAAATATTTCATGTTCAAATGTTTTAAGCTGCGTCTTTCAGGACGATAACTCACACTTCTTTAGATTTAGTATTTTATTCACTAATTTAGTGTTTGCCGTGACATCATAGAAGATAGCTTCTTAGATAATAAGCATTAATTGGCTTCATATTTTAAACAGCTGAGTGCCCTGTACTCTTGTCTTCAGAATGATTTCTAGAGGAATCATACAAGTTCTCTACAGAACTTATATGTTAGTACTGGCAATAAATACTCCCTTCATTGGGTAGCTTGAGATTCTACATGTTTATTTAAAGATTCTGAAAAAAAATTGTGAATTTCTTAGCAATTTTCTGGCATATAATCTAACATTTTCTTTATGAGTCCAAAGAATAAATGCTTTTTCCTTTGTGAGTGAGGCATGGTGTTGGTCACATGTCACATCTGTAACTCAGTTCTACTCTCCTGTCAGGAAAGCAGCCATATTTATAGTTGATGAATAGAAGTGGCTGTGTTCCAGCAAAACTGTATGTATATGCAAGAACAGATAACTAGCTTGATTTTATCCTTGGACCAACACCCACCTTCAATGAGTAAGTGATGTGACTCTTAGCTAACTACGCAAGAAGTCAGATCGAAAAGGAAGTATTAGTATGAGTCGGGACTCAAACAGATTTTGAAAATATGTAATCAGCAACAATTTTACTAAGCCATTGCCCATCTAAGTAGTGATTTTCCTCTCCATGAAAAAATTAAATTGCAGGTGGGACTCAAACTACCAAGTAAGAATAGATAGAATATAGTGGAAGAGAGATATTTAGCAAAGCAGTTAGTTCTTCGTAGTAATCTCTCACTACAAGCTAGCAGTGCTCCGTTTGGCAGAACATATACAAAAACTGGAATACAGAGAATTCCAAATTGGATACAGAGATTAGTATGTGCAAATTAAAGAGTAGTATAAAATATTACATTTTATTAATGATTCCCTTAGATAACTTAAAAAATTTTTAGTAAACTTGCAGTGCTATTTGGACATATTTTAGAAAGTAATTGCAGTGATTCTAATTAGAAATGCTGTCATATTCTAGACCAAACTCATTTTAATTTTTATAAGTTTATATGTAGAAATGTTGTATGAAATTCTGCCCAAAATTCATCTTGAGTCTTAAAAGAGAACAAAACCAGTTTCTAATGCATGTTTTTCTGTAGTGATATTTTATTTACGTTTTAACAAATAAAGCTTGCCTGGTGATCAGAGTGCAGAACTAAGCCACTAGAGGCCAAGGAGTAGTGGTACACACCTTTAATCTCAGGACTCAAGACAGAGGCAGAGGGATCTTGTTTAGTTCAAGGCCACCATGCACTAAATGAGATTGACTCTTAAGAGAAACATTTCACACAAAGGTGATCCCAGCACTTGGGAATCCCACACCTTTTAATCCCAACACTGAGGAGGTGGAGACCAGAGTTATATGGCTGACGGAGAGGAATATAAGATGAGAAAAGACAGGATCTCAGTGCATTCTGAGGTTTGGTGAAGACAGTTGCAGCCAGAGGACGAAATCTGAGGAGACAGTCTGAAGACAGGGTCATCCCTTTGGTCTGAGCATTGGTAGAGCTAAAAGGTCTCTTTAGTGGCTGGCTGCTCTGCTTCTCTGATCTTTCAGCTTTCACGCCCTAGTATCTGACTACAGGTTAGCCAGGATTTATTTATTAAGACCAAATAGAATTTGTTCTATGTTTTTATTACTTTCTGGGAACAAAACAATTTTTAAGAAATGTATTTAGATGTCAAATATTTCTTAATGTCTTATGTGCCTGGTCTTGTTTTAGAAGGTTAGTATATTTTTCGTGGATAATTTTGATATTGATGTGTAGTTTGAATGTTTAAATTTTTTTTTTTTTTTTTCAAGACAGGGTTTCTCTAGCTTTGGAGCCTGTCCTGGAAACTAGCTCTTGTAGACCAGGCTGATCTCAAACTCACAGAGATCCTCCTGTCTCTGTCTCCCCAGTGCTGGGATTAAAGGCGTGTGCCACTGCCGCCCAGCTAAATGTTTGTATTCTTAATAACATCTTTATTGTGTTTGATTTGGTGACTTCTAGAAAAAGCCCTAGCTGCCAGGAATTTGCTATAGGTACCTGACCATATTTTGTTAGTAAATTAAAATAAAAGGCACAAATAATATAATATATTTGTGTATTTATTCAGTTTTATGGTATTTTATTTGAATATCTGATATTCATAATGAAAATTTTTTAAAATTGGTAATGTAAAATCTGGCCATTATTTTAAAAATAAGATTAAATGGTACAGGTCAGTTTAAGATGTGAATTTTAGTCATATCAATTATGTGTACTGATGACTTTAAAGTTAACCTAATTAGTTTTAAATATATTTCTTATTAAAGATACCTATATTCTAGAATACCAACTCTTATTTGCCTCCCCCTTTCGTAACAGAATGAACAAACTAATGGAGCTAGCAAATCTTCAGCCCAAAAGACCCAAAGCCACAAAGCCACGCCAAGTGAGAAAAAAGCGAAAATTAAAGGACATGTTGAATATACCTTCATCAACGTCACATAGGTAGCTTTATGTATAATTAAGAAATGAAGGTTGTTTGTATGTGCTTTTTATTCACTTGACTCAGGTTATTCTTCAGCCTGACAGTGTGTCAGTTGATTACTGGTATCATATACAACTTTTCTTCTGTTATGACTCTGGGCAGTTAATGTTTAGTATGGATCTTATTTGGATAGTTTGGTATCTATCACAAAGGAGATATTAAAAACAGTTCTCAGGAATTTATGAAACTTGCAGTTAAAATAGACACACATACAACACATTATGTCAAACGGTGGGTATGCCTTAAAGACTAGGCTTTTTTTTCCAGTAAACAGGTGGAAGTATAAACATAAACTACATAGTATGAAATTTCACAGCAATCAAGTTTCTAAAAATTTGTATTAAAAACTGATCATGGTAGCACACACTTGGTTGGTTACTGGGTTTCTGTTTGCCAAACTCACAGAGTTTTTAAAATTCTATTTGTTTACCAGCATTTGATAATACTCAGATAATACTCAGCATCTTTTCTCTTATCAGGCATATTTACTACTTTTTACTATTGATTGCAGTTTTAACTTCATTTCACTCTCCTGCAAGTTACATTTTAATAGAAATAATCTTATATATAAATTATGACATCTTAACCTCTTTCTGTGTTGACATGGCATTTCTTTGCTTTTAACTCTTACAGCATTGCTAAATAGCAACAACAGTGTAACCCACATTTTCTGGTAGCTATTTTATACAGTAAAAATGAGCAAATCAGGGCCAATAATGATAATTATTTAATCTATTATATTCAAAGTATTTCATCATACAATCTGTATAAAAAAGTTACTGAGCAGTTAGACATTTTTCTTTACAGAAATTCAGTAGTTGCATGTAGCTACTGACTGTTGGGCTGCGTACCACATCACTGATTACACAGTGTACAGTATATTACTGCATTAAAAACACTGCCAGTTGATGCAGTATATAGCTGTAATCCTGGCACTTGGGAGAAGGGCGCAGAATGATTAGAAGTCAGAAGTAATTCTCTACTATATAAGCCAAGCTTAAGCCTTTGTTAAATGGACTGGCAAGGTAGAGGTTCCTGTGGCCAGTGCTGTAATTAGAGTTTGATCCTGAATATCCATATGGCAGAAGAAAATAACTATCACAGTTTGTCCTTTGATGTAAAAATATTCCCTATCGCACATACAAAATACATGTTAAACAAAAAAAATGTGCTGTTTAAAATGAATGGATAAGTCCTAACTTTTTCATTTGCCAAATGACTTTAAACTTTGAACATCTTTTAATTTTAGTTTCCTTATCTATAAATTAGGTGTTTAATACTATCATTACCAACTGTTGAGCTTTATTGGACTCTAGTGAGTTTGTGTAGTCCCTAAAATGTATAGAATGTTTTATCATCATGAACTTTTTAAAGAGTATCTGAAGTAATATTATTAGAATTTTATTTTAAATTATAATCATATGTTGTGACTGTTTTTATTTTAAATACCAGTTTGCATCCTGTGCTGTTACCATCAGATGTATTTGACCAACCACAACCTGTAGGTAATAAAAAAATTGAATTCAATATATCTAACAACATGCCAGCGGCATTTAAGAAAGATTTGGAGAAGGATCAGAAAAATGAGGAAAAGAAATCTGGTAAGAGAAAAATTAGTTATTTCATATACTTTTCAACCTTTTTTATGTTAAAATTAAATTTTATAATAGTGTTTGTCAGCTTCACTTAAAGTATGCAGTTGGAGACTGAGATTGTAGCTCATTTGATAGAGAACATGCATGGAACTCTGTGTTTAGTCCCCAGTACTTCATAAACTGAACGTGGTAATGTAGCTTGTAATTCCAGTGTTTGTGAAACAGAGGCAGGGGACTCAGAAGTTTGGGGACATCCTTGGCTAATGGTTGGAGGGCAATGTGGAATAAATTAGACTTTATCTAAAATGTAAAAAAAAAATTATAAAACATTAACATATATGGTTAGGTGAGTCTCAATAAATGAACTAACATTGTCAACTCTTCCTTAATAAAACTTAGGCTAATTGGAAAAACTGTTACTATTGCTCTTATTTTCTGGTATTTTGAGGTAGGATTCTCATACCAAAACAGGTTAAAACCCATGGAGTTCTCCTTTCCCAAGTGCTAAACATCAAGGTTGTGAACCAACATTCCTGACTCTTATTATTAATTTTTTGCACGTGATAACATCTCAATGAAATTAAGGGATTTACTGATTATAGAGGGGTAGGGAAGTTAATGGAATGTTTGTATCCCCAAATGTATCTTTTGTATTTTTTTCCAGACTAACATGTTGACACTAATCTTCTAATTTATGTTGAAAGGAGTGAGGCTGTTTAACAGTATTCTGATGTTGCATTCTGAAAGTCTTATTACCATTTTAGATTATTTTGAGTCACTATTTGACTAGAATATTATCAGTATTATAATTTAACTAATTACACATGTATCTTAACATATAATTACTACTATTTTAGAGTGAGTAGGATAAGCAATCAATTGCTACATACCAATATACACACTCTTATCTAATGTTGAACATTTTCATCAGATTCCGAACATTTGGTGCATCAAACGGAATACACTAAAGCTTAATTCATTTTCTTTCCTCTTTGCCCCCTAAGTAGCACTACAAAGCAAGCATTTGGCTCTTGAGCTGTTGTCTATATCTGCCTTCATGTTACAATAACAGAACTGAAGGGTCAAAACCAAAGTCTTGCCTTGGCCAACAAAACCTGAAACACCATTCCTTGGATATTTATAGGGAAGATTATCCTGCTTCTGTTCTGAAATACTGAGAAACATTAAATTGCCAAATGATACTTTTGTGAATTATAAATAGAAAACAGGAAAAGAAACCTAAAATATGTCTTGAAATATGGAGTGATTTTTGGTTGGTTTGTCTTCTTTTGGTTTTATTCTTATGACTGATATTAACATTGAACTCTTAGATTCTCCAGACACTGGACTTGATGATTCAAATACAGGATTTGGAAAAATCTTCCCTAAACCTAATTTGAACATCACAGAAGAGGTTAAAGATGATTCTGATGAAATGCCCTCAGAATGTATTTCTCGAAGGGAGTTGGAAAAGGGTCGAATTTCTAGAGAAGGTAATATAATGACATAAACCATCTCACATTTAATGTTCTGCTTCTGTGTCTCATGTCTTATTGAAATTTGAACTGTTCAGGTCATTTACATTAAGATAGACACTTTAGTATCTTTAGTTTATTGACATTTCTTTCTTTTTTTAAAAACTCAACTCGTACTGGGGAAGTTCCTTACCATACAGTGTTTGCAGTAAATATTTGGTAATCAATAAGTCCCACAAGGCTGAAGTTACATATTGTGTATATAAAAGAGTTGACAAATCATTATCATAGAATATCTAAAGTAGATGCAAGGTCATTATTAAAATTTGGTGATTAGACATCTGAATTTAGGATTTTATATCCCAATATTATTCTTAAAATTGTTTTCATATATTTTAACCATTTTCTGTATGACAAAATACCAGGACCAAAGAAACTACAAAAGAAGTATTTAACTGGATTCATGTTTTCAGAGCCTTAGACTCCATGATGGCAGAACAAAGACATGGTGGGGCAACTGAATGTTCATGTCTGTATCCACAAGCTGTAGGAAGAGAGAACACAATAGGAATGACGCAAGTCTTTAGAAATCACAAAGCCTGCTGCCAGTGACACACCTCCTCCAAGGCCACACCTTCTAATTGTTTCTAAACAGGAGATTGTGTTCAAACATAGGAGGTCATAGCCCCCATTCAAAACAACATACTATGATTTTTTTTAAAAATTTTAGTATTTCTTTAATATCATTCTTCACAATAATAAGTAATTAGCCTTCAATTAATATTTTTGAATATAAAATCTAGTTTTCCAAAGCAGAGAAATATGAGGAACCATAAAGAGGTTTGGAGACCTTTGTCTGCAATTTCTGGCTATAAGTTTTGAATCCATTATCCCTACATTTGAACATGACAGTGACTAATGATTTGGGAAATGCATTTTAAGCAGAATAGTTAATAAGTGGTTTTCATCACATATTTAGGAGTTTTAGTAAAATGAATTTTTTTTGGGTAGAACTCTTAATCTGGATTGAGGATCAAATTTTTATTCTATGTAGTTGAGAAATTTTACGTAAATTTAAAAGTTTTTAAAATATAATTCATTTTAAATTTTAATATAAATTTGTGAAATATTGTTATTACTATCTCTTAACATTTTTATAAAGCTTATTTTTGCCTTTTTAGCAGTTACAATTAAATGTTATTTTAAAAATTGCTAAAGGTATTTTAATTTTATATCTTTATTTTGCTTTGTTCTTAAAAAGAAATGGAAACCCTTTCGGTTTTCAGAAGTTACGAACCTGGTGAACCAAACTGCCGAATTTATGTAAAGAATTTAGCTAGACATGTTCAAGAAAAGGTAAGGTGAAATTTGCAATTTGATTTTATTGTTTTGCCCCCCACACCCCTGTTTTCTTACTTATCTATGTTCTTCTTACCTTTTTTTATTATTATTAATTTCAAATTCTAGGACCTTAAATTTATCTTTGGAAGATATGTTGACTTTTCTTCAGAAACACAGAGGATAATGTAAGTGGCAAACATAATTGCAAATTCACCATGTTTTGTTACGCTTATTTTTTTCTTTAGTGCTGAAACTCACATGGTAATTCATTTGTTCTCCTGTGTAAATGTCCTTTTATCAGTCTAGAACAGGAATAGATAAGTTTCTATATAAATGAGCAAATAAAATTTTTAAAATTTTAAATCAGATATTTCCTACAACTGTTCAGTTTTTGCGAGTATGAAAGCTTGTATTGGCTATAGGTAAAGAAATGTTTATTGTTATATTCTCCTAAATAACCTATATGTACAGGACTTCTGATAAGTTTTGTCTGAAACCCTTTGACACTAAGTTAATATTGATTTAGGAAAAGCTGTAGATCCCCAAATGACTGTTTCTTCTGAGAAAAGTCATGATGTTGAAAAAAATTGCACTGCATTTTCACTTGTGTGTATGTGTGTGTTCACAAATTGACTTAGGTGGGTGGTTACACCTGTTTGCGTGTGTATGCACCTGTATGTGTTTTTACACACCCTCCTCTTTATGTGTTTATCTATGCTTGAGACAAGTGTTTTTATTGGCCTGATACTCACCAAATTGTGAAAATGGGTAGTCTGGCTGACCAGTAAATCAGCGGCCATATGTTTCTGCAATTATAAGCATATATCACCATGCCCAGCCTTTTCTTTTGTTTCTTTGCTTGCTTGTTTGTTTTAATGAGAGTTTATGAGATTGAAGTAGGGTTCTTATGCAAGCAAAGTAAGCACGTTTCTATCTGTACTCTTAATAGGCCTGCCGGTTGATACTATATGTTTCTTTTGTTTTTGAGTTTATAATACTGGATCATGTTTTTGTTGTAATTTGCAATCTCATTTTTATAAATAGCTTTTAAAAATAGTTTTATGTCAAAAATGTTTATATAATTATACTGTAGAATAAGAAGACACTGGGGGAGTATACTAAGAATAATGTGTAACATTATCCCTATGCTTGGAAGTCATTCTTTCTCCATGTACCATTAATGATAGCTTTGAGTAACTTGTAAGTCTTCTATCTATTGTAAAAGTCTGTAAGTGTTCATAATAATGTAAATTCAACAATTTAAGTCAATTAAATTATTTAATTTCTTAGCCTTTTTTTAATCACTTGAGTATATAAAGAACTTATTGCAAGATGTGTGCAAAAAGATTAATTAAAAATTTTTAGCTTGCTTTGTTGTTAGTATAACTATACTAGAACCCTGGATCATAGTAAAACAAGAAATTAAGAGTTTGCTTTTATCCATGCTGGTGATTTAAAACTATGAGCATAGCACAATTGTTACTTATTAAGAATGATACAAAATGTAGTTTTTAGAGTATCTAATTCTAATATTTATCTAATAGCTCTGTTGTTAACATTGAAATGGCAAATTTTTGAATAGTTAAGACCTTTGACTTATGATTTTAATTATTATTTTTTTTTCTTTTACTTGTAGGTTTGATATTCGCTTGATGAAAGAAGGACGCATGAAAGGACAAGCTTTTATTGGACTTCCAAATGAGAAAGCCGCAGCTAAAGCCTTAAAAGAAGCTAATGGCTATGTTCTTTTTGGAAAACCCATGGTGGTTGTATCCTTTAGATCAATCCCTTCTAAAACCCTGAGGTCTTTTTTAAAGTGGGGCATAAATAATTTCAAGTTGTCATTTATAATAATATCAACAATTGTTATTCAAGAATGAGTTGTTACTTAACAGTTCAACATGCCTTAGCTCAATCAGGTGACAAATTTCCTTAATCATTATTGGAAAATATTTAACTTTAGCAATTTAAGGGAAAGTTCAGCCAAATTTATACATTTATTCAGCTCTAAATTATTTTATCATCTTAAGGTCCAAACATACTATCTAGAAATAACTTGGAGTCACTGGAAGGGATTCCACTGTAGAGTTATTGTAATTCACATTTCTGCTTTGGTATTTATGACCAAAATATATCTTACCATTGCACAGCTGTCTTGTAGTTAAATCACATTTTAAAATTTAGTGAGGGTACAGATAAGAAATGTGACAGTTATAAAGAAGAGCAGATACTTTTTAATTCTTTCAAATTTTGAATATTATACAAGATTTAGCTGCTATTTTCTATTCTGTGTTAGATATGAGGACTGTACAGTATATATTTTTATATATTAGATCTTGGTAAAAATATCACTTTTATGTTCACGATGGAACCCTTAATTTTAATGCATTAGCAGTTTGCTCGATCTGCTAGACCAAAACAAGACTCTAAAGAAGGAAAACGAAAGTGATAGGAATGGATTAAGGTGAGTTTGGAGAAAACAGTGAAAGGGTTACTTGGAGTGAAAGTAAAAGAAGCATAAAAGTCTTGTGGATTACTACTATTAAGAAATATTTTATAAGTTTTTAATAAAATTTCTTTGTATATAGTAGATTCTCATTAGCTTCAAAATTATAACTAGAAAAAATCAGTTTGAATGTAAATTTTAGAGAAAATTTTCTGATGGAATGTATTGGTTTTTACTTTGTGTATATATTCCTTGGATGATGCTTTTAATTTCTAACCATTGTTGTAATGACTTGAAGAACTTGATAAAAACAGGTTGCTGGTCTTTCCCTCCAAGATTTCTGTGTCAGTAGTTCTGAGGTGGGTGACAGGTAGTCCCATTTATCCTATGATTAAGGAATTTCTCAGCATTTAGTAGTTGCAATACTGAAAGCGATAATATCTGGGAAGCCAGGACTGATTGGGTATTCTTACTGGCACCCTTACAGTTGTGCAGTCATTGAGTTCATAAATGTCAGTGAGGTGATTGCTCCAGGGACCTCACTGAAAACTGAAAGAAAACAGTTACTAAAATGCCTCAGTGCTGTTTATTTAGAATGATCAACAATCTTTGAGAACTGAGTGGAAGTAATCCTTTCAGGATTTTTGTGGGTGTGAGTTAGAGATATTTTACTTTTAGTTATTCTACTCTTAGAACATGTAAAAATTATCGCTCAAAATTGCTGTTTGGGGGGGAAGGTGGAAGGGGTAAGAAATTATCAAAATAGAAAGATTTGTATACTTTGTAATCTCTGTGAGTTTCTTGGAGTATTTAAGCTTACTTTCAAGACAGATGTCTTAAATACTGTGCAGAAAAAAGTTCAGTCTGTATTTTAGTAAATCATTTATAAGTCGATTGCTACCCATGAGCAAAGAAAATAAACTACATTCTGCTGTTCTTCCTTAGAAGCATTCCTGCGTAAAACTGCTGTAATACTGTCATACAAGTGTATCCTTTCTTGTTGTATCCTTTTTGGGGCAGTGGTTTTGTTTCATTTTGTTTTCTAGAAATGCTTTGTCTACCATCTATCTAGATTAAGCAATACTTTTTATACTTTATTCAAATGCAGTAGTTCTCAAAGTAGCCTGAACAAATATTTTACATGTATGTTAGATTGACTGTTTATTTTTCTATATTATCATATAATCAAGGAATTTTTTTCAAGGAAAGTTAGTGAATCAGGTCCCTTAGTGTATACATATGCTTTACTACAGAATCTGGTAGTATTTCTTCTATATTTGAATTTCCTCAGTCTGCTTCAGGAACATGCTTTCTTTTTCATGGTATATCCCATTTAGGTGTTGTTCTAGTTTCATTTTGTTGCTATGACAAATACACTGACAAAAACCAGCTTAGGGATGAAGGCGTTTATTTGTCTTATAATTCCAAGTTACAGCTCATTGTGGTGGGGAAGACACGGCATGAATTTAAAGTGTAATATCCACAGTCAATCAGAAAGAGAATAAATCCATAGATCCTTTCTTGATTAGTCTGAGCTAGTTTTTCCTCTCAGGGTCTTTTTTCCTAAGGAACAGTGCTACCCTCAGACAAACATAGTCTAGATAGTATCTATTACTACGACTATCTTCCCAGGTTATTTGGTGTTGTGTCAGGTGGACAGTTAAAACTACGTAGCACAGTTGTTCTATATAATATATTCTAAAATTTGACTGGGAAGGGATATTTTTTTCCATTAGTAATAAATACATTGAAAACTAATCAGATTTCTATAAAATTCTCAACAGTAGAGTAACAGGTATCACATTGAAAGTCTAACTGAAATGTCTTTGACAATTGGAAGGATTTTCCTTATTCTTGTTCTTTCAAAACAAAAGTAAAAAATTCAAAAACTAGATTTAAGTATTTATGTGTGTTCAAATTTTGACATACATATGTATAAATTTGAAAAGAATAAGAGATAAGACATACTAGACTTCAGATAGTTTAGTCAGTTTTTTTCTAGAACTAAGAACAATGATTCCAGTCTGTATGATAAATAGAATCTCTCAGTCTCAAATTTTCCTGCACATTTAAATACTGGAAATTTTAAATTAGGTAATAATGAATTACCTGCTTCTGTCTTTAGAGTTTGATTCTAGTGTATTACTAATGTAGAGAGAACCACCAAGGAAGAGTTTCTATGTATAAATATATCTAGACTTTTTATCTTTGAGCTAGTAAATAAAAATCACTTGGAATAACTTCCAATAATATATTTTGAATGTTTCCGTTAGTAATAGAAAGGACCACTGAGAAGTTTAGATGCTACTTTTTTAAAGTGATTGACCATTGTGTACCAACTTAGTAAGGCATACAATGTTCTTTTAGTAGTAAAATAAAAATCCTCAACATTTTGTGGAAATGATGCTATTATAATTGTGTAAATCTAGTCGGAATTCTCTTATTTGCCACCCTAATAGTAGAAGCTTTCCAAAATTAGGATTATAGTTTCTTGATTTATACAATTGAAATATTTAGATTTAAATATTATAAGTTGTAACATTTGGGCCTGCTTGTTGGGATTTCTGTCCTCCCACCAGGTCCCACAGCCATTTAGCCTCAAAGAAATCACACAGAAGTTTATATTAATGATAAACTGATTGGCCCATTAGCTCAGGCTTCTTATTAATTCTTACAACTTACATTAACCCATTATTTTTATCTATGTTAGCCACATGTCTTGGTACCTTTTTCAGCAGGGCAGGTCACATCTTCCTTTTCCTGTGTCTGGACAGGACTGGGGAGGAATGGGCTTCCTCCTTCCCAGAATTTTCCTGTTCTCTTTGCCCCGCCTCTACTTCCTGTCTGGTTCCCCACTTATACTTCCTGCTTGGCTACCGGCCAATCAGCATTTATTTAAAACATAATTGACAGAATACAGACTTGTCCCACACCAATAAGTAGCAGTCGTTAACAAATATTTTGTTGTATTGACATGATTCACTAATTTTCTACAAATAAGTATTTGGGCTTTTTAAAGTTAATGAATTGAATTATTATTTTTAATGGAATTTTATGGTGTTTTAGGTTCCTTCTGAATTCTCTGTCTTTCAAGTACTGTGGAACTATGAGAGAAGAAATTCGCCCTCTGGACTATGAAACTGTGCGTAACACCTTTGAAAGCACTCAAAAATCTCATATTTTCACATTAGTGTTTGGTGATTCTTTATAATAGTTTATTGCAAATATAATAAATTATTTTCTTCTCAGCAGTGTCCATAGTTTTTCATTACTTGACCTATATGGCTAAGGAAGTGTATCTTAGCAATTAATATAAATTAATTAATTATAAAGAAATTATTATAAATTTTTAGTACTAGCTATACATTTTCCTTTATGCTTCTTAATCCTATTTTCCATTCTTAGCTATATACAATGCACATTTAGACATATTTTTAAAAATATTATTTAGGCAATTATTTTAAGAAGATTTCAGTTTTGCCAGCTGTTTTGATAATGGTAGATTTGTCTGTTATAAAGTATTAATATTTTATAAAGTATTAATATTTGTGTTTATTTCTAACCTACAATTTGAATTTTATATCTTTAAACTTAATTTCTGTAGAAATATTGCTCAAAGGTAAAGATGTTTCTCATAGTTATTATATATATATATAATAAGCCTTAACCTTAGAGCTGCTCTACAAAGGGTGGTGCCTTCATTGATATGCCCTTGAGAATTATAACTGTTTCCTTTGTTTTTATGGCATTGCAAAATGGGCAGAATAAAAGAATTTAATATAGGAATTAGAATTAGAGGTGAACCCTGAGACATGCTGATAATGTTTAGCTGGCCAAGTATGTAAATAACCATAAACAGAACGAAAATCCTGATCTGATCCAAACAGTAGACAAATACAGTAATTCCTCAATGAGTCACTAAAGATGAGTTGTTAAGAGTAAGGTTTAGCTGTACATGTGACTTGTATCAGAACTAGTTAGCTGCGTGAAATGAGAAATAATATTCAGTCAAATGGAAGAGAAGATTTAAAAAAAAATTGAGAGCAATTCTCTCTCTCTCAGGTAAATAATAAGTATAATCCTTGTATGTTTAGTTATCTAAAACTTTTTATTTTGAAATTATATATGCATATACTGTCTTGCATTACCTCATCCACTCAGAATATAATTTCTAAAATTTGTCTTTTAAGAGGACAATAGAAATGGGTCTTTAATAGGCCATTTATTAACAAATTTTTTTTTTGCTCTTTACTTTTAAGATTAGCGGGGCTCCAGGATCTATCCCTGCTGCATGAGCTGGCTCTTTGGAGCCCAGTCCCTATGGTGGATGCCTTGCTCAGCCTTGATGGAGGGGGAGGGGCTTGGTTCTGCTTCAACTTAATATGCCAGGCTTTGTAGACTCCCCAGGAGAGGCCTCACCCCTTTTAGGAGGGGATGGAGGTGGATTAGGGAAGTGAACAGGAGGAGGGGAGGGAGGGCCAACTGTAGTTGATATATCAAATGAATAAAAAATTAAAAGATTGACAAGAAAACTGTGGTAATGGGGGAAACATTGTAGAAAGGAGAGAAATATTTCGGAATTAGAAATCTTACATATTAATAGAATAGTTTTAAGGAGGAAAACAAGTAGCGCATAAATACTAATGCTGTGAAAGACAAATTTTTAGTCTAGGTAGTTTTAGTTTGATAGACCATGTTACATTTTTATTGATACTAATTATGTTAAAACTTTATGTTTACATGGCAAATGCCTGAGAATATCATCATCCTAAAGGAGGAAAGATTTATTTTGTCTTAAAGTTTCAGAAATTTTAGTCCATAGTTGCTGACTCCCATTATTTCTGGGCCTATGGTGAGATAGTAAAACATGGTTGAAGGCCATTTAGGAAAGAATTGCTACATTGCAGCAGACAGAAACCTTAAGGACAAAGCTTGGAAAGACCATGGGAAGAAGAATCCACAGTGATCAATTTTTTTCACATAAGTCCCCTCTAGAAATTTACAGTACTTCACAAAATAGTGCATTGAATGTTTGAGTTCTGCCTAAGTGCTATCCTTGAATACAGGTTCAGGGTGTGAATTTAATCAAAGATGAGATTTACCTAAACAAGTATAACAAAAGCTGAAAAGGAACAAGGGTCTTGAATTTAAAAAGGATAGTCCAAGGAATAAAGTGAAGT
>JAQHUG010000511.1:116372-126975 GCA_028555095.1 Dicrostonyx torquatus | reverse complement strand
GAGGTTTAATCTGGAAACGTTTGCAAACAGGCCTGCCCTCCAAAGCAAAGCAAGCCCCGATCTACGATTTGAAGTTGTATTTATAGGAAAAAGATCACAAGCATAGCTTACAAGCACAGCTCAAAGGCATGGTATAGGGGTCGTGTGCATATGTGATAAGTATTCGCTATAAATTAATAGAAGGACATTTGACCAATCCAAGTTTCTTTGATCCCTGGAAAAGGGGCTCCTCGGACACTCTCACAGGATATCAGCGGGTCCACCTGGACTTTTTGGCTTGGTCAGTCCTGTTTAGATAAGCAGTTAATTGAAGTTATTTGTGACCTTACCCTGTTCACCAAGAAGGAGGCTTTCTCTTTCTCGTTAAAAGTTATTTACAACTTTATCTTGCCCTGCCAGGAAGGAGGGCTTGGGTGAAAATGGTAAAGGCCTAGCTAAGGTACATAAGTATTTTTAACCCTTATATATATTTTTTTAAAACCTTACAAAGTACTGAAAGAGGGGCTTGAGAGGTCAATAAATAAATTGCTGCTCCCCTCCACCAACTTGGGTGGGCATCACATGCTCAAGGGCATACCAGTCAGAAGAACAGCTAGGGAACCTGCACACAGAACTCTCCCACTCCCTTGATTCAGTTCCCACAGACCCAGTCAGCTGCCACCCCTTCGCTCCCCATCCTCAGCTGTTATGTCACAATTCCCAACTAGGACAGACATTTCTTGCTCAAGTGCAGGCCATACCAGCCTGATCAGGCAGACAAACTCAAGCAGAGATTCACTGCAGTTCTTGCTGTCTTAGAACCCAGGGGCTTAGGTTTAATGGGATATTGGTGCAGGCCATCCAAGTTCCTCAAAACTGCCTTCTGTCCTCTTCACACAGAATTTCCAACATGGATGCTTCCTTTTTTTAAGGCCTGCAAGGAGAATTTCTAGAGGGAAATAGACAAGCTCCACTCAACCTGATGTAATGAAGTAACTTATCCCAGTTTCCAGATTCTATCAGAAGCAAGTCAGAGGCACTGTCTACATTCAGAGTTGGGGGCCATTATACAAAGTCAAGAAAATCAGGAGGTGAAGATTATCGGGGCCCTTACACCTCCCTGCAGATGGTGTGATTACATCACTGCATTTCTGCATACATAGAAATCACTGAAAATAAGCTAATTGCTGAATTCTGTTGATCCTAGCAGAGCACAGAGGAAGAGTGCTTATTCCTAGCTATGTCTTAAGGAAGTTTCATGGAGGAGGATACATTTGAGCTAGTAAAGTATGCGAACTGAAGGACTGTAGTCACAGGGGGCTTTTCATGACACCAGGGGTCCACATGACATTTGGCTGAGCATCTCTTACATCTCAGCTTTCTGGATACTTTATGACATCCATGACACTTAGAGACACAGAAACTTCCAAGATGCACACTTAGAAACACAAAGATTCTCCTATCTTGTACTGAACCTCAGATCATAGAGTGGGGTCAACAGTGTAGTCTGGTTTGAAGAAGTGACCTGATGTCCACTTTCATTGTGAGGATAAGATATGGCCTTGCAGAGTTCAGGCTGCTAAAAGTGAGTTGAAATAGTCCAGTCCAATCCAGCCAGTCTGTCAAAAGATTCTATGCTACACAGTCAAGGACACAAAGGGAAGGCCTGCAGAGTCAAGTGGAGAAGCTACTACCAGACCAGTTTTTCTCCCCAGAAGTGAGACAGCATACAACCAAGACAGAAGTATTCCTGGGGAGCCCCAGGAATGTGAAATATGTCACACTTCTACAGTGGTCCCAACTGGACTTTGTTAGATGCCTACTCACATCAGCTCACACACGCCTGCACATGGAGGCCCTGATCTGTACACACTCTTCTGAGGGGAAAAGTTTACTTCTGGATGCCTGACCTGAAGTGACTTGTGCTCTGGACTGGGGTTGGGTAGCTGCCAGTCTATGGTAGGAGAGTAGCCACAGGGCAGGTTGCCCTGGATCCTACTGCTAAGCCAGCTGTCACCCACAGACATGGCTATGGTGGAAACATTTACCAAACCTAGGTCCTTGTGCTCTCAGATGGTTCTCCCTGCTGGTCACCTCCCACTCTGGCTCCCTTCCTTTCTTGGGTCATCTTCCCTTCTTTCCTTTTTGCTTTTCTTCTTGGATCTTTTCCCTACCACGTGCACATCCTGCTGTTCCCTCTGACCTCATTTGGGGTTAAATTGACTGCACACTATGGACATCTGGATTTTTCTCCATCTCTTTCTGTTTCTTAGTTCTCTATTCATACCTACTTCTCTTCCCTCCCATCATTTTGAATCTGCAGAAGCTGTCTTTCTGGTGAACATCAGCCATCAGGCATAGTAGTGCATGCCTGTAATCCCAGGACTTTGGAGGTTGAGATGGGAGAATTATTATGAGCGTGAGGTAGAATGAGCTACACAATGAGTACTAAACCAGTCAGGTATTGAGACACGGGTCTTTCAGACACGGGTCTTTCAGACCCTGTCTCAAAACAATAGTAACAACCAAAACATGCAAAATAAAAACAACCAGCAGCAGTTTTCAGTATATGAACTCTCTTTCATTGCGCTAGACTTATTTATCGGGCTGGCAAGGACAGGGATCTGGAACCTATGACCTTTGAATATGTCCCTGAACCTCTACTTCCACCTATATATACAATTAGAATCCATAGGTATTTAGACACAGCCTGATATTGGAGTGCAGTGAGAAATGACTTCTTTTCATACATACATCAGTTTGTTAACACATTCCCATCTCCAGACAGGTTGCACACACAAAGGACACAGACCTCTGCATATATAAGGTCTTCACAACCAGCATTCTAGCAAGATGAGCAAGCAGGCAGAGAGGTGAGATTCTCAGGCAATATCAGTGTACCTTATCTATTGAATCAGTTCCTGGATCCTTCCTAAGGGTCTACTTGGCTCCAATAGGCTTCAGGGTTGTAAATCTTAGTCTAGAAAGACTAGTAACTTGAGGAATCAGCAGGAAGCCCCAGCATGGGGATGGGATGGCTGCTACCTGCTCCTCCATTTCCTCTGACAACATTTTAGGGTGATTTAAGGTCTCCCAGACTGCCTTTTGTGGCAGAAGAGGGATAGATCTTAGGTAACTAAATGTAGGCCATCTGGCTGTAAACCTGTCACAGTCCACTGCAGCAGAGGCTGGCCTGCCATGAGGCTGGGCAGGTATACCTTCACAAACAGTCACCTTTGCAAGGGTGTTGAGACTGTGGAATTATTTATGAGAGTTCTCAAACCTCAGTCCCTTTCAGGAATCAGACCCTGGGGCTCTCCTGTCAGCCTTTCATCTCATCAGTCTGCCTCAGGCCACTGATGCTGCTTAAAATTGATCCATAGTACACTTGGAAAAGTCTCCGTCCTCCTGGGTTCCTCTGAGTCCCTTTACTTTATTTTTTTTTCCAAGTCTAAGTGCATCCACTTGCACACATGAACACAAGAACAGGGACTCTGTAAAGCTTATGTGGTGTGGTTACATGGCCAGGGCTCCAGCTGGGCAGCTGCAGTCTGAATCATTAGGCCCAAAGACTTCATGGGGTAGGGAACTTCAAAGTGGTATATGATCATTTTAAGCTGAATGGGTGATCTCTGTAGATTCAATTTCTTTCTGTAGTGCCCGAGTTCCTGGAGTCATCTTAGTCCTATACCTTTTCTTTTTGCATGAGATGGAAGATCCTGGGGTAAGCAAAGCCAGTGGTGTCAGAGAACAGGTCTCGTCTTTATAATTCTCAGAGTTCTCCAGGAATCCAGGACCCGAAGCCTTAGGATTCTGTCTTAAGATGCTCCCTGTTTGTGATACTTTGTTCACCTACTTAGACTCATCTCTTAAAGACAACATTAATCCTGTGGGATAGTAAATGGAGCCCAACAGGATGAGGTGTCACCATGGAATGCCAGGCAGACAAACAGGAAGGCCACTCAGTCACAGGTATCTCCTACTTGTTTCCCACAGACTTAATCTGCTGCCATCTCTTCCCTCCCAATTCCTTACCCATACTGTCCTGTCCCAGCCTCCAACTGGGCAGACATGCCCTGCTAAAGTGCAATCCATACCAGCTAGAAAAACAGATAAGACATCCAACCTCAGAACTTCCCACTTCCATGGTTCTCACATACACAATCCCCCATCACCATTTTACACCCCACTTTGTCATGTCATGTCATGACATTTCCTGCTCAACTGCTGACCACATCAGTTAAAAGAACATATTAATGACCTCAGGGAGAGACCCCACTACTGGACCAAAGACCATACCGGCTGCCAGAAGTCTAGTGGGTTGCTTGCCTGTGGACCACTCTCTTGGCATGCCCCCACAATCCCCAAGGGGCTGGATACAAGATTAACTCAAAATATCAGTAGCTGACATATGTGTGTGTGTGTGTGTGTGATGTGGTATTCCCCTCTGTAAACTGTTAATATATTTTATTACCACTGGTTAATAAAGAAGATGCTTTGGCCTATAGTCGGGGAAAAAATAGCAAGGCGGGAAATCCAAGTGGAGATAGAGAAGGAAAGAAGGAGAGTCAAGCAGGTACCATCAGCTGCTGAAGGAGAAAGATGCCAAAATTTTAATGGTAAACCACTCTTGTGGCAACACACAGATTAATAGAAATTGGGTTAATTAAAGATGCAAGAGTGAGCAAGAAATATGCCTGAGCCATCAGCCAACAGTGCTGTAATTAATATAGTTTACATGTGATTATTTGGATCTGGGTGGTTGGGAAATAAACACACATTACATAATTAAATAACAAATTTGTTGAGAAAGAAATCATGGAAACAATACTCTTCACGATAGTCACAAATAATATAAAATATCATGGGGGTAGCTCTAATCAAGCAAGTGAAGAATTTATGACAAAAACTTCAACTCTTTAAAGAAATTGAAGAGGCTATCAGAAGATGGAAAGACCTCCCATGCTCATGAAATATTAGAATTAACATAGTAGAAATGGTCATTTTACCACAATAAATCTACAGATTCAATAAAATATCCATCAAAATTCCAACAAAATTTTTACAGACCTTTAGAGGACAATTCTCGACTTTATATGGAAAAACAAAAACACCAGAATAGCTAAAACAATACTGAAGAATAAAAGAACTCCCAGAGATATCACCATCTATGGTTTCAAGATGTATTTTAGATGTAATAACAACTGCATGTTATTGGTATAAAAGAGACATCGTGGTCACTGAAATCAAATAAAAGACCCAGACTTAAATTCACACACTGTGGGTACCTTATTTTTGATAAGAAGCCAGTCACACACAATGAAAAAAGGAAAGTTTCTCCAATAAATGGTGCTGACATAGCTGGATGTGTGTATGCAAAGGATTGCCTTCTTTTTTTATTATTTTAGAAAAGGGGGAAACACAGTGATATTTATTTGTGTTTTAATAAGTACAGCTTCTCTGAAGGTCAGAGGGAAGCCTCTAGGGGTCAGGGAGTGGTGGCACACACCTTTAATTTCAAGACTCACCACCACCACCACCCTGAGCCTTGATAGAGGTGAGAACTCTCTAGTGACTTGGTGACCCACATGCCTTTGTTCTTACTAATTGTCTTCTGTAAACACACTTAAATTCCAATCCAAAAATCTAAATTTGAAGCAAAGTTGTGAATTCAGCATTTTTCTTCTTGAACCTGGCTACATCACTTATAATAATTTCAATTTCCATCAACTTTTTTTCAATGTTCAGTTTTATTTTTATAAAAGAATGGGATTATATTATATATATGTACTGTTTTTAAATATCTATTCATCAGTTGATGTACATCTAGGTTGATTATATTATCTAGATATTGTAAACAGATCTATAAATTGGGCTGTAGAGTCCTTTAGGTACATACCCAAGAGTTAGGTATAGCTGGATCATAAGGAAGTTCCCTTTAAGCTTTTCAAGAAACTTTTGTGTAATAATAAGCAAAACCATATGAAACCCCAATAATTTAATTAAATTAAACAAAACATTTAATTAAAAGTCAAACAAATGTTTGTTGCCCAAATTCTAATTGATCTTAATTTTAAAAAGCTGTAGTCAGTTATCAGGGAGGGAAAGCTGAAGAATCAGAGAAGCACAGCCAGTCACTAGAGAGAAATTTTACCTCTACTAATACTCAGCCAAAAGGGGCAATCCTGTCTTCAGACCCCTCCTTACTGTATCCTCAGACTGACTGCTTCAGACTACACTGAGTTCCTGCCTCCTCCCACCTTATATTTCTCTTTCTACCCAGCCATATCATTCCTGTCACCTCCCTCCTAGTGCTGGTATTAAAGGCGTGGGAACCCAAGTACTGGGATCACCTTTGTGTTAGCTCTGTTTCTCTTTTAGACAAACAATCTCGTTTAGGGCATGGTAGCCTTGAACTAAACAAGATCATTTCTCTCTCTCTCTCTCTCTCTCTCTCTCTCTCTCTTTCTCTCTCTCTCTCTCTCTCATATCATATTCTGGGATTAAAGATGTGTACCACCACTCCCTGGCCTCTAGTGGCTTAGCTTTGCACTCTGATATCCAGGCAAGCTTTATTTGTTAAAATACCAAGAAAGTATCACTACAAAGAATTTTTTAATTAATTATTTTAATTTCATTTTACATTCCAGCCACAGTTCTCCCTCCCATCCTTCCTTCCATAACCTTGCCTTCCCTCATGCTCCTCTCATCCACTCCTCCCAATGAGTAAGGGCTCTGATGGGAAGTCAAAAAAGCCTGGCACATTAAGTTGGGTCCCCCCTCCCCACCTCCCGCTGGTGCATAAAGACTTAGCATGGCATTCCAATAAAGAAATGTGTTCCAATAAGCAAGTTCATACACCAGGGGTAGATCCTGGTCCAACTACCACGTGTCTCACAAATAGTCCAAGCTTTACCACTGTCTCCCACATATGGGGAGCCTAGTTTGATGAAGGATCCATAGCTGTCGGTCTAGAGTTCACGATTTTCCATAAGGATGGTTTAGCTGTCTCTGTAGATTTCTCCATCATGATCTTGACTGTCCTTGCTCATATATTCAATCCTTCTCCCTCTCTTTGACTGGTTTCCCAGAGCTCAGCCTGATGCTTGGTTATGTCTGCATCTCATGCTATCAGTTATTGGATAGAGGCTCTATGATTATTGTTGGGGTATTCACCAATCTGTTTATAGAAGAAGGGCAGTTCAGATAGCCTTTCCATTATTGCTAGGAGTCTTAATTGGGGGTCATTGTTATGAATTCTTGGAAATTTCCTAGAACCAGGTGTCTCTGTAATTTCATAGTGGCTCTATCAAGGTATCTCACTTACTGCTCTCCCACTTTTTCCCTCCCCAGGAACTTCCCATATCCTCATGTTCTCATCCCACTTCCCCTCCCATTTACCACTCTCCTTGTCCCCAGTATACACAGGAGATATCATCTAATTCCCTTTCTCAAGACAATCCATGTTTCCTGCTTAGGATTGTCCTTGTTGCTTAGTTTCTCTGGAGCTGTGGATTGTAGTCTGGTTAGTCTTTGCTTTACCTCTAATATCCACTTATAAGTGAGTACATACTAGAACAGATTCCCTTGCAAAATAGATAATGTTCCCAGAAGTTGTAGACTTTGAAACAAGAATTCTAGTGTCTTCTGACACATACCTCTCTATTATTTGTTGGCTAAAGAAACCCATAATGACGCAAGACAATCTTACACCAGTTTGATTAAAAAGACGGTCATTTATTGGAGGTGATAAAACTTACAGATCAATGTCCCAAACCACCCGGCTAGCTCTTAATCTAAGGTTGAGGCCTCCTGAAAATTCTCCCATTCATATTGTGATTTTGCAGGAAAACAAAAGGTTGTCTTTCTCAACGAAGTGCCATCTAAAATAGATGATGGCCTTTACATCTCAACTGTCAAGTGAATTATTCATATAAAACTCTAGAGTATTTAAAGTTGATTGCCAAATATGACCTTCAACTATTTTAGAACTTTCTTCGTTTATTTCATTTAAATTACTTCCAGGTGCTTTATTGCCTTGTGGTTGTTCCCTGTTTTCGGAGTCTGAGAGTAGCATAACATTAAATGATACATTGTTGCTGAAGATGGTACTCTCCTACAGCTCTCTGGAACTAGAGGAGTAACAAAATTGATCTCATTGATTGCAAAACTGGCTTGAAGGAATAAACACCGTTTCATCAAATTCTCGAACTAGATCGAAGGTGTTAAAGAACTTTTGGCTCATAGTGTGGGCATGACTGCCAATTACTTCCCACCAGGAACATGTGTTTTTATCACTGAATAAGAAGCCTCTGTTATGTCCCATCCATACCTACAACCCTTTGGCTGCCAAGCCTTGAGAGACATTTGCACTTTGTGCTGAGTTGTTAGACTTCTGTTTCTCTGCATTTTCTGATGTCTTACCATCCCATCTACGGTTTCTGAAACTCTTTCAAACTATCTAGTTAGGATACAGTGTATATTTGCAATTCTTTTAAAATTCATTCATCACATGCAGAATATTCTAACTTGCCATCTTCATTCATCCCAAAATTGATTGCTAAAATCAATTTTACATGTTTTATTTTACATAAAAATATAATATGCTAGTTTCTAATCAGCCAAAAAATGGTTCAGGTTGTAGAGTATGAAGGGTTAATACTGAAAGAAAAATATAAAGTGGATAGTTGTGCAGAAATGGGATTCCCATGACTAGATAAGGGATTAAAAAACACAGATAGAGGGCTGCCAAGGAATAGAACTTTCCTTTACAAATCTACATGGCAGGCAGTTTTGAATGTCAGCTTGGAGTATCTTCTTGAAATGAACCATGTATCCTGGTCAGGAGAAAATATGCTTGACTTGAGATCCAGGGACAGTCAGAAGTTTCTCCTCAGGTGATTTTCCTGAAAGAGTTCCCTAACAAATGATTACTGAGTCACATGCTATGAAGTCTGTTGGGGGCCAGTTCTTCTTTTTATAGTCTAGGCTATTGGAATTATACTGAGATATGGATCAGTTCACAGCATGGCATTTCAGAGATGACGACATATTCAGAGACAGAATTTTTATTGCTGTGATCGAGTTATTCTTGTGGTATACTGGCGGATTATGGTTATAACTTTTATATAAAATGCAGTACAATCAACAGATGGGTTTACATGAGACTAAAAAATTTTATGTACAGCAGACGAAACAAAACAAAGAACAAAACCTACCAACAGTTTTAAAAAGTTCACAGAATGGGAGAAAATCTTTATCAGCTATACTTCAGACAGGGGTCCAAAACTCATAATTTATAAATAATATAAATAATTAAATACCAAGGAAGCAAAATGAACAACTGGGCCAATAAAATAGATAGCTCTCACCAGAAGAAACTGAAATGACCAAAGACTATTTTAAAAAGTGTTCAGTGTTCAAATCAATTAAACTTACTACAGAATCTCACCTTAGTCAGAATGGCTATCATTAAGAAATCTGCCAGTAAATGTGGCAAAGGATAAAGGGAAAGGAAAAAACTCTTATTCACTACTTGCAGGATTGCAAATTAATGTAGCTATTATGGAAATTTACTTGGAAAGTCTTCAGAAAATAAAAGTTGAACATGTGTAGGCTACACCTGTGCCACTCATGGGCTTGTAGGACATAATGGCATTTCTTACCACAGAGAGAGTCGCACATCCATGTTTAATGCTGCTACACTCACAACAGAAAGGGAATTGCCTAGATTTCAATCAAAAGCTGATGGATAATGAAACTGTAGTATACATATATCATGGAATATTATCCAAGTGTTAAGAAAAATGAAGTAATAAAAATGGCAGAAAATGCCTGAGTATTTATAGAAAGTATAATATTAAGTGAGATGACCCAAACTCAGAAGAAGAAAGAAGGGCAAAGAATTCCACCATATTCTCTGTCATATTCTGTTTGCAGCCTTTAATGTAAATCCATATATATCTATATATGTATGTATAAATGGGAATACACATAGGTAAAGTTAAAAATTCTAAATAAGTCCTAGACAGCATAACCTTAGGTGATAAGAAAGAATGGAATATAGAAAAAAAGGCACAAGAATTATAAAAGAGTATTTAAAGATATTTCCCCTAATTTCAGTTCTATTACAGTCACCATATCACAATGAATGTGTGACTTCAACTTTCTGTGTACTGAAGAAGTAAAACTATTTTCATAGTCCAATGAATTAACATGAATTTCTTTTGACACTGTTTTGAGGAAATGCTCATGAAAGTTCATTTTTCTTTTAATTCTACTGATCATTAAAGCATTAGTAATTAGATGCACTAGTTACTGAGGATATTTGTCACATTGGCCCATTTAGAGTAAGCATTTAAAATATGTTTCAAGGTGAGGGCTTTTTAACTGAAAGTTTCCCATTTTTCTTCTGTTCAAAAGCAAATCAAATAATTCTATTATTATCCTATTTAATATGTAAATTTTATTACTATATGTGAAGTATGGTTAAAAGTGTCAAGTAATAATTTAGCATCTTACAGTTTACATTCTTTATTGTATTTCAGATGTGTACAAAGAAACTTCTGGTTTATGTTGTAATTAAGGGGAGAGGTGCGTGTTGTGTTTCCAGTGCCTAGCTCCC
>JAQHUG010000511.1:16949-30109 GCA_028555095.1 Dicrostonyx torquatus | reverse complement strand
TATGTGAGTTTTACACAAAGTAAATTTGAGCCCAAATTAATGGCCTTGGTAAATCTTTTACGTATCAATATAAATATATATATATATATATTTTTTAGGCAAGTTTTCTCTGTAACTTTGGTTCCTGTCCTGGAACTAGCTCTTGTAGACCAGGCAGGCATGCCTCTAACTCACAGAGGTCTGCCTGCCTTTGCCTGCTGAGTGCTGGGATTAAAGGCGTGCACCATCACTGCCTGGCCTATATCTAAATATTTTACTCTGCCTAGAACCTTCCAATTTCAAAATCTTTGCACCAATTTTACATTTCAAAAGATCAAGGTCAAGGAGGGGAGGAGATTAGGAATATTAAGAAATGCACAATCAAATTGGAGATACATAAAGTAATAACGCAAATAACTAATAAGGAGAACATGTCAGATAGTGAGTCTTCTAAAGAATTTGAATAGTACAGTACTTTTCTATCAAAAGTACTAAGATCACACAGGAGACATTTATTCTTCTATTCAGCTAATTTCTTATACCATGAACATTTATTATTTGAGACTTTCCTGTTTTAAGAAAGATTCTAATCAGCTCATGTGTATGTTTCTCTGTGCCTTTCTGATTGAAAAAAAAAGTATTTTAAACTATGTTATGCTCTTTTACCACCTTTTTTTTTGTAGAAAAGTTCTGCTCATTTTATACCAAATTTCTTCCTATTTTCCCTTTTATTTAGTAACTAGAACTCTTATGTTTTCATTATTTTTATAGCATATTCTTAAATTATTCTTCTATATTTTTAGTGTGTGTTCTGGTACAAGTTTAGGTTAAATATAAGTAGTTAGGGTAGTACCACAGATATCCTAGATTTATTTTTTCCAATTGTTAATTTTAAAAATTTAGTATTTAAGCATGTGCAATTCTTCTATTTTTACTTCTCATCTTCTATAGATGTTAAATAACAATAAATGTATGTGACCTTAAATAATGACAACAAATACAAGACAGAATGCTGTATTCCATTGTTTTCTTGTTACTATGGCTTTGTAATATTGTAATATTTCAGATCTGTATTGTGATGTCCAAAGTGTTGCTCTTTCTCCTTAGGAAGCTTTTGTGATTGTCTGAATTTCTATATGAATTGTTGAAAAATATCATTAAACTTTTAATGAATATTGCATTGATTGTGTAGATCACTTTCTACAGTCAATAATTATAGATTCATCATTTCTACAGTATTAATTATGTAAGTTCATGAGTTTCTTAGTTAGGGTTTCTATTAATGTGGTGATTCACCATAATTCAAACAACTGGGATGTAAAGAGTTTATTTAGTTTATAATTCTATATGACAGTCCATCATGGACAGAGTCAGGGCAGTGTCTTAAACAGGGCAGGAAAAGAAGGCAGGAGTTGATCCACAGGCTATGAAGGAGGGCTGCTTGATGTCTTGCTCTTCATGGCTTTCTCAGCCTGCTTCTTATAGAACTCAGGACGACCAGCCCAGATATGGCAACGGCACAACCTACAATGGGCTGGGCTCTTCCACATAAGTGATGTATATATGCAGTTTTGGTATCAGAATGACAATATCTCCATAGAATGAGTTTGCAGTGATTAATAATTAATAATAAATAAATAATAAAATGTCCTATAAAAAGATTGGTGTACTAATGATAGATTTATTAATGTGGGAGGTCTATAATTTTTTGAAACTTGATCTAGAGATATATCTCAATGCTAGAACACTTTGTTAGCAAACAAAAAATCCCAGATTTATCTCTAGGACAACAATAAAAGGAGGTTGATAAAAAATGAAAATTATATTGGTTTTCTATAAAAGTGTGGACATAACTGAATTAAATTATTCTAAAATTTTCTTTCATTGTTAATATTTTGCAACACTTGGATTTATTACACTTGTGCCATCATACAACCCATGAGAAATTAATACTATTAGAACATGTTGTAAATAAAATTGATTACTGGAACAGAATGTCTTTATTAATCTTTATTAATCAGTAAGAAAGTATTATGTTTTAATAAAAAAAAGAAAAAACCGTGAAAACTTTCAGTGACATGTAAATGTCAAATTTGATTTTCATGTTCATGTAAGATCTAAAAAGGAATTCTTAAAAGTCTCTTTGTCATGAAAGGAAAGAAAAAAAATGTTCATTTTTAACAAGTGCAGTTTTGGAGACCTTTAAGTAAAACATTTTTTTTTTACATTTAATTGTCAGCATCACATATTCATTCTCAGATGTGTATATAATCATATAAATGGAAAAGAATTAAATACTCTCTAGTCATAATACATTTCTCTGTGTAAGATTGAAGAGTAATGTAACAGAAACAAGTAATCTCATTTTGAGTGAACATTTAAAGTCAAGAAAACTGACTACAAGGTTCACTTTCATTACCTTCAATTTTTTTCTATGTTCCAAGGTATTTTCAACAACAAAAATTATTTGGTTTTATCATAGCAACTAGTAAGGGACAAGATAATGAAAGTGAACATTGTAGTCAGTTTTTCTCACCAATTAGAGACAAGCTAAGCTGATCATTAAATTATTGTTTTAGACTTGTACCCTTATATTTTACATAAATGGTTCAGAGGAAAATTTGAAAGTAGGAGGAAAAGTTGAATATTGAGAAAGCAGACTAGTGAATTATGTTGCAATAGAAGAGGTGGCAAAACAGTAGCTGAGGGAAGGCAGTGGCTTGTTAAGGACAACAGGGTGGTGTTGCCCAATCCATCGTCAGTCACCTTGGAGATCAGATCACAGTGCTGACAGAAGTCATATTTGGAGAGTTACATAAGGTTTTCAAGAGTGAATGTTGAAAGGATGAGATCATAGAAAATTATAAAATTCTAAATCTGTCCCTTTTTTTCGACTGAAGAGAAATTGAAACCAAAACATTGAAATTTCTCTTGTTTTATAATTGGCAAACACTTAACGGTAGGTTTGGATGTTTTTTTAATTTATACAAGTTACTGTGGTAAGTTATTTAAAAATACATGTTTTGTTTTGTTTTTTTTTTTTTAACTTTCCACCTTTCTTACTGAAATAAGAGTCGATTGTGTTTTGTTATTTAATGGTTTCACCGTCCTTTTTAGGTTTAAGGGTTTCATGGTCTTTTATCAGTTTGTTGACAGATCGTGTTTGCTTGTCCAGCAGCAGAGAATGTACTATTTGTGTTAGAAACACTCCAGAGCCTTGGCTCAAAACTTGTCTTTAATTCTGGAGTACTGGCCTTCATATGCAACTTATACTAAGCAGAAGTTTATATATTCTTCTGTTGGGTGGTATTGGTGGATAAATGCTTACTGATTTGAGACAGAATTCAATGTACAATTCAGAGAAATTATGAATTATTTTAAGTATAGTAGCCAAAACTTGAATAATTTGTATGTAATATATTTTTATAACATTTTAGAATGTTAAAAACTGGAAAAATAAAACAAGACATTTTCAACACTTAGAGATAATCAATGAGATACAGATTATAAAATTATATGTTAAGATTAGAGAAACTCTAATATTTTAATGATCCTAATACTAAATTGTTCACTATAAAGATATTTAGCTATAAGACTTCTACGCTACTAACTACTAATGGCAAGAGTAGGTAAGCTGCCTCTTGTTGATCATCATTAATTCATTTTCATAATGTCTTAGTGTGCCATCAGTTTCAGGAAGAATCCAATATGAATAATTTTGCAAACAATTGGCATTTACATATGCAAACAGGGAAATATAGAGATATAAATACAAATTAGAATTTGGTACTTTTTAACATTTAGACTAAGATTCTTCTAATTATATGACTTTTGTATCCCTAAGTAGAGTTTAAGCTAAATGCCTAAATTTAAGTTTGATTTATTAAGAGGAATTCTGAATTTATAATAGAGTCCTTTCTCTTTAATATTTATACTGAAATAATAAGACACCAATTTTATAAGATTGATTAGAAGAATTTTTGATATTGTTTAATTTTCAGTTAGATACTTTATTTTATTTATTTTTTTCTTTATTGATATTTATTGGGCTCTACATTTTTTTCTGCTCCTCTCCCCCCTTCAACCCTACCCCAATGTCCCTATGCTCCCAATTTACTCAGGAGATCTTGTCTTTTTATACTTTCCCCTGTATATTAGGTCTATGTAAGTCTCTCTTAGTGTCCTCATTGTTGTGTAATTTTTCTATGATTATGGTTTGTAGGCTGGCTTTCTTTGTTTTATGTTTAAAAGCCACCTATGAGTGAGTACATGTGACAACTGTGTCTGGGTTACCTCACGCAAAGTTATTTTATTTTTTAAAACAATCTTCCTTTAGTTGACATATCAATCTCAGTTTCCTCTCACTCCTCCCACATATTCCCCTAGCCCATATCCACTCCTCAGAGAGGTTGAGGCCTACGAGGGGAGTAACAAAGTCTGTCACATAACTTGAGGCAGGATCAAGGCCTACCCCCCATCTGGGCTGAGCAAGGTATCCCTTCATAGGCAATGGGTTTCAAAAACTCAATTCATGCCTGGAAATAAATATTGGTTCCACTGCCAATGTCCCTACAAACTCTCCAAGTCAAACATCAGTTAGATTTCTTAATGTTAACTAAGATTTAAATTTTTTTCTTACATATCTTAACTTGCATTATGAATACTTAAGGAATATTTTGCTATTTAAATAATTACTAAATTGGGGTTGCTAGCATTTCCACCTCATAATTTTTTATAAACCTGTAATTGGTGCCCACAATACAAAGGTGATTTATATTTTACAATAGCCTATTGAATGCCTTATGAGTCACTACAGGAAACGAGATGGAAAGCTCCACAAAAAGTTATGACGAGGACCAAGAAACATTAAATAATCTGTTTTCCCAAAGTATGCACTGTGTATGTGTAAATAAAATACTACAAAGTAGCTATAAATATTGTACATGTTTTCTTGAAAATTTAAGTATCTATGCTTCTTGAGAGGAACTGTTTTGTTGTTTAGATGATATCAAATTCAAATGTTCTAATGTATATATAAAATTGAACTGAAAGCCACATAAATACTAGGTAATGAACTATGTCATTAGCTCTATTTGACATTGTTATTATTATTTAAAATTTCATACTTGTATACATGGTATTTTGAGCAAATTCCCTTCCCTTTTATCTTCTCTAAGTCCTATACCCACAGTTTTAATGCCTTTTTGTAACGAGTCCAACTTCTTTTTCTTTATTTTTCTGTGCAAGACTTGGGTATATGATCATATTTGCTATGCATTTACACTTGCAAAATCATGCTTAATCCATAAAGCAAGGTCTTACAGTGTTTAACTCTGTCCTCCAGATCTTAAATTCTTCTTCTTTACTTTTTATAAAAAAAAAAACAATTTTTTTTTTAAATTTTATATACCCATCCGAGTTCCGACTCCCTCCTCTCCTCCCATTCCCTCCACCTTCCCCCTTGCCCCACCTTCCGTTAGGGAGGATAAGAAACATTGCTTTGGGGAAGGTCCAAGGTCCTCCCTACTATATCTTGGCTGAGCAAGATATTCCTCCAGGGAGAATGGGTTCCCAAAAAGCTAGTACAAGCAGTAGGGATAAATCCTGGTGCTACTGCAAGTGGCCCCAAAGTCTGCCCTAGCCATGTAACTGTCACCCGCATTCAGAGAGTCTAGTTTGGTCCTATGTTGGTTTCTTCCCTGTCTGGCTGGAGTTGGTGAGCTCCCATTAGCTCGTGTAAACTGTTTCAGTGGGTGTCCCCGTCATGTAAACTGTTTCAGTGGGTGTCCCCGTCATGTAAACTGTTTCAGTGGGTGTCCCCATCATGTAAACTGTTTCAGCGGGTGAACCCCTCATGGCCTTGAGTTCTTTGCTCATGTTCTCACTCCTCTCACTCTTCAATTGGACTTGGGGAGCTATCATCTCTGCCCTTCCTCCATCTCTACTATCCCATTCTCTCAAATGTTCCTACTCCCTACCCTTCTCCCCTTCTCCTTTCCTTCCGCCTTCCCTTCTCCCCCTACCCCAATCATTCATCAAAGAAAACATTAAAATCAACAAATTCTTAGGTTCTTAAAAAAAAAGCAATTATTTTATATTCTTGGCTGCTTTGCTTGCATGCTCATCTTTGCACCATGTGCATGAAGTACCCTCAGAGGCTGGAAGAGGAAGCTGTATCCTCAGGACTGGAGTTGCAGAGAGTTGGGAATTGCATGTCGGTGCTGAGAATCAAACACAGGTCCTCTGGAAGAGCAGAAGACACTATTAATGCCTGCGACATCACTCCAATTCCAAGTTCTTACTATATTTCATGATGTTTTTTGGGTCTCATTGTAGATAATATAGAATTGGGGCTGAACTCAGCCCTTTGAAGAGTTAGGAGTCATTGCTTTGACTGTTGTCCATTGCTAAAGTGTTCTTTGTCTAAGGCTGAGACATATATCAATCTTTGGTGGTAAACATAAATATGTAGAAAGCAATTCAACTGCATGTTTATTTAATAAAACATTGGTAATAGCTACTATTATAAGACCCATGATCTCCCAGGCCATAAATAATTGACCACATTTACAATACTGTGTTTTGGTTTTGAAAGGGATTATATCAAATCTTTAGTTTTCTTTTGGTAGAATGGTCCTGTGTGCATGTTTTTGTATATATTGCAAGGTTTAGAATTGACTCTAATATATATTTTCTGGTATAGCATTCATTTACTAAAAATGCAGAACTTAGTGTATGTCTATTACAGCCATTTACTGAGAACATAAGAGAATTTACTGATCATTTGCTAGGACTAGGAATATTATGTCCAAAGGAAACCTTTAATACAGTTTGGTTCAGAAAGGGAATGTGTAAATATTAATATATTTATGATACAAATCAAACAATTCAAGGGTATAATTTCCAAACTTGTCACAGATAAAACATTTACTAATTTTACCTAAGAATATATATAGCCTAAAACAAGAATGTTTTTCAGCTGCAGATGCACCATTTTTCTAAGGGTAGTGAGTCATAGGAAGAACATGGATTATCATGGAAGTGTGGAATTGCCAGTGAAATATGAAAAAGTATAGTTTTGTTAAAGGTAGTGTTCATGCAATTGTTGGAAGAAGGAGCAAAGGAGAGCACCATAATTGACAGAGGAATAATTACTACCTGTATCAGTCTTGATAAACCTTCTCAAATCCGATACATTCTCCTTAATAAGTGATATTACCTTTAAAAACCTAGATGTTTAGCATTTCTCTTTTTCTTGTTATTAGGCTCCTGTGGACCATATTATTAGTAATCCTTTACAGTTTATAAATAGCCAGTGCTCGAATATTGAAAATATTAGCTTTTATTTCATTGTGCTCTTTCCCCTTTCCTTTCTGTTTTTTATTTTTTTCAGGATTAAAGTGGTTGTTAAAAAAACACTAACAACATCAAAGCAAAATGAAGTTCTTCCTTCTGCTTTCCTCCATTGGGTTCTGCTGGGCCCAACATGACCCACACACTGAATATGGACGAGCGGCTATTGTCCACCTGTTTGAGTGGCGCTGGGCTGATATTGCCAAGGAATGTGAGAGATACTTAGCTCCTAACGGATTTGGAGGGGTGCAGGTACTATATTTTACAATTTAAATGCAGAGTTCACTGTGTTTATATAAAATTGTTTTTAATTATATTTTTGATTATTATTAAGCAATGTTTTGCTTCACATGTAACTATTTTGAGGAAGAAGAATATTTAGGGGATGGTAACTTTGTATCTTGTTTTAGGACACCAGGAGGCCTTCTCCATTGTGCTGTCAATGTTTTTAGTGGTTCTAAATATAGACCTATAAGTACACAGCCTAAGAATTATACTACAATTCATAGTTTTCTACAGGATTTATTTATGTAAAGTAAACCATAATTATTCTGATAATCTTAATTGTTTTATTTTTAGGTCTCTCCACCCAATGAACATCTTGTAGTTAATAATCCTTCAAGACCTTGGTGGGAAAGATACCAACCAATTAGCTACAAAATATGTTCAAGGTCTGGAAATGAAGATGAATTTAAGGATATGGTGACTAGATGTAACAATGTTGGTGTAAGTGAAGTCATATTTCCTTTGAAGTTATTATCTGAAAAACCATTTTCTGTCTTATGCTTTCTATTCTTCTTGGAAACAATCCTTCAGGCCTTAATTTTTTCTTTACATTTTAGCTTCAACTCAAAATTAACTTTTGCTTTATGGTCTGTTTTTAAATTTCTTTCATATGAACCATTTTAAGAGAAGTTTGAGGTGATGGTAACTTTGCATTTTGTTTTATGACACAAGGAGGCCCTGTCTATTGTACTGTAGACATTTTAATGCTTCTAACAAACCATAAAGCAAAACTTTGACTATTTGTCCTTATAACCACATTCATTTTCTACCAACCATTTTCTAGTCAGTTAATAGAAATTTCAAGTGCCACACTTACTTTCACTTTTATGGTAAATAGTTATTTCTCCTTTTTTAAAAAATTATTTATTTATTATGTATACAGTGTTCTGTCTGCATGTTTTGCCTGAACACCAGAAAAGGGTATTAGATCTCATAGTAGATAGCTGTGAGCCATCATGTAGTTTTTGGGGATTGAAATTAATACCTCTGAAAGAACAGTCAATGCTCTTAACCACTGAGCCCTCTCTCTAGCCCCATTAATAATTTTTTTTGATTTTTGAGACAAGGTTTCTCCGTAGTTTTTGGTGCCTATCCTGGAACTAGCTCTTGTAGACCAGGCTGTCTTTGAACTCACAGATATCCGCCTGCCTCTGCCTCCAGAGTGCTGGGGTTAAAAGCGTGTGCCACCAATGCCCGGCCACTATTTCTCCTTTTAATAATGACCAGTATCTACCCTTTTTTTCCTTCAGAGACAAAAAATGACTCATATTAACTCCTTTTAAGATAAATTATGCCCATTTTTATTAACCTAATTATATTTATTTTTTTAAAAATAACACTTTTCATTTGATTTTAGTGATAACAGTTTCTGGGTTTTCAGTTATCAGTTTTATAAATCCTCAACCTCATATTAGGGCTGTTTATGATTTCATTTCACATTGGTTTTCTTTCACACTTGACTTTTTGTCTTATCTAAAATTAAAGTATAAAATAACTATCTATCTACCATCTATCTATCTGTCTGTCTATTTATCTATCCATCCATCCATTTATCTATATATTTTTGTGTTCTCTGTAGTCTAATTATATACATCTTATTTCTCAATTTTAATTCTTATAACACACTTTTTCTGTTCAGGTACGTATTTATGTGGATGCTGTCATTAACCACATGTGTGGAGAAGGGGCTCAAGCAGGAACAAGCAGTACATGCGGAAATTATTTCAACCCACAAACCAGGGACTTCCCTGCAGTTCCATACTCTGGTTGGGATTTTAATGATGGCAAATGTAGAACTGGAAGCGGAGGCATTGAAAACTACAATGATGCTGCTCAGGTGAGAAAAATGATCAGAATAAAAACTTCTGTCCTCAGTATGCACATAGAACTTTTGGAATAATGTTTGAAACATAGTTTAGATTCCTTAAGCAGCATATTACTAGGCATTAGAAATGCAAATAAATCTTCAAAAACATTCTTCTAGTTTTTTGATATCTCAAAGTTTGATTTTAGTACCACATTAAGAGAAAGAATTAAAAAAGAATGGAATTGAAAGGGGATAAAAAAGGGTTCCTCAATCAACTCTAATATTACCTATGTCATTTCCTTATAGTTCAGTCTTCATACTGGTAAATCTTCTTACTGTGTATTCACAGTAGAATGTGATTGTTCCCACTGTCTCATGAATAGGCTTTATGAAGCTTCCTAGAAGACCAATTGGTGAAGATGTGACTAGTCAATGGGAGTCTGAGGTGACAGGTAACATTTAAATCAATCACTATTTTGTTTGGCTTGCTTATTTGTTTGTTTCAATAGGTCAGAGATTGTCGTCTGGTTGGCCTTCTGGATCTTGCACTTGAGAAAGATTATGTTCGTACTAAGGTGGCTGACTACATGAACCATCTCATTGACATTGGTGTAGCAGGGTTCAGACTTGATGCTTCTAAGCACATGTGGCCCGGAGACATAAAGGCAGTTTTGGACAAACTGCATAACCTAAACAAAAAATGGTTCTCTCAAGGAAGCAGACCTTTCATTTTTCAAGAGGTAAGTAGTACACATATGTATATATAAATGACATCAACTTTGCTATCCAGAAGATGGCTGGAAGATTTTATTAAACGTAATTTAGTAGGATAATGTCTCAGTACCTTAGTAAATGTGCAATTTCTTTAACTCACATATATAATATATATATTCTCTATATATAATAGAATTAATTATTTTCCAGAATAAGGGTTTAAAGTAGTGTAGAGAATTTGTATAGCCTTCGATACTATTGGGTCAATTTGTGATTACTCAGGGACTATTATGCCAAACAGAAAATCTTAATTATTGACTCCAGCTTATCTTTCTAAATTTGACTCTTGTCTGAAGTATTATTCAATATTTAAAATTTGGATAAACGTTAATGTTTCTGTGCACATTTTTCATGTGAAGGGGTTAGTACTGTTTTGTATTTTATTTCTTTGGAAAACTAAATAAACTTTAATTGCTGAACTCATCTGTCAGTAAGTACTTTGAAGGTATGAATTTATAAATTATATATTCAATTTAAATATTATTTATTGGACAAAAATGACATTGTCAGCAAATTTCTTTCAATAATGATGTATATACTTTATTAAGAAATAGGAAAAACAAATTTGAACATCAACAGCATAAAGAATTTAAAAGATATTATTTTGACACTGAACATTTTAATATTACTTTATTCAGCTTATGACAGTTTCCTCTATATCTCTTCTAGGTAATTGATCTGGGGGGCGAGGCAATTACAAGTAGTGAGTACTTTGGAAATGGCCGTGTGACAGAATTTAAGTATGGAGCAAAACTGGGCACAGTTATGCGCAAGTGGAATGGAGAGAAGATGGCCTATTTAAAGTAAATACACTATACTTTGTTATTTTGTCTGTCACATATGTGTTGTCACCCCAATACAGGGTCACCTTAGAACATTCTAATTTATTAAATATTTATCAAGAAATTAGCTCTCAAGAAGGTTCACTGCTCTCTAAGTCATAATTAATCATCTGGAATTAATTATTTTCATTTTAATTGTCAGTAACAAGGAGTTATCTAGAAACAGCAAGCATCACCTAGAGATTTTTTTCTAAGATATAATCCAACTAGAGTTTGGTAATTATAATCGGCTAAAGTTAAGATATTACTTTATAAACCATTTTACTCCTAAATATAACTATAATATGGACATACTGTTACACTTATATGTTGCAATAAATTAGTCTGAAATGTTAACTGTTTATAAAATACAGTGTAATATTCAATCTTATTTCTTTTTCATTTTTTCATACATGATATGGATATTTACCCTTCATGAGCTTATCTACATTACACTCTTAAACAAGCAATGTGAAAGAAAGACAAATAAACTTACTATACAAACAAACATGGGATATGTTAGCAATTACATATGTGCATACACATACATGGAAGAAATCTTTTCCTGTGGAATAATTTTTTAGTTATAGAATCAGTAGTGAAATAAAAATAGATTACAGAAAGAGATACAGATTTAGGGTAACCTAAAGGTAGTGTAAAAATAATGTATGCATATTTTTTAAAAATAGGAACTGGGGTGAAGGTTGGGGTTTCATGCCTTCTGACAGAGCCCTTGTCTTTGTGGACAACCATGATAATCAGCGAGGTCATGGAGCTGGAGGAGCATCCATCCTGACCTTCTGGGATGCTAGGTAGGGAAAACCATTTTTCACTGTTTTGTTACTTGTCCTTTATTGATGATAAATTTTGTATTTTTCTATTATAATATTATTTTGTAATTTTCAGACTCTATAAAATGGCAGTTGGATTTATGTTGGCTCATCCTTATGGACTCACACGAGTAATGTCAAGTTACCATTGGCCAAGATATTTTGAGAATGGAAAAGTAAGTTTTCCAATACTTTTTCAATAAAAGGGAAGAGGTTATAATTTCACACAAAATTTGTTGCTTAAAATACATGCCACCAAATACTGTAATTTAGTAATGTAAGTATATTGTAAAAGTACCAACTACTTTATCCCTATGAGAAAACCTTGAAAATGAGAGATCAAGGTACAAAAGGCAAAACATAGGAGTTTACTAGTACTTACCTCATCAATGATATATAGAGATTGCGCATAGAAACACCTGCAAAGAAGGTAAACAAGTTAATTTAATGTTGGACTAGAGTTCTGCCTTATCCCTGGGGAGCACCTGCTATGGTTGAAGGAATACTGGAAAGAACTACTAGAAAGAACAGCAAGAGACTTTTGGAAAATAGCTCTTTTATTAGGAAAGAGCAGGGAACAATTATACCCAGAAAGAATGGCTGGTTGGATCCATGTGATGTTTTACTGGTTGGGGGCAACATACATGGGAGCAGCAAGGGCCAGGGCCAGAAACCTTATAAGGTCATATAGAAAAGAAAGAAATTCCAGGCTGGGATGTTTTTCTGTTCAGATACACAGCAACAAGTCCTCATAGTCTTGTAGAAACATGAGCTTATCAGTTGTTACATCCACCAGGATAAGATGCAACCTGGGATGCCTATCTGTTGGAGTTTGTTTCTGCAGAACAAGGTAGGGGATGGGGGACATGGGTAAGGCATTTGAAGCAGGGAGCAGTCAAACTCCTGCTGTTCTCAGGATGAGAAAAATCTGTGGATTTTGACATGCTTCTACCCCTTCTTAGTTTCAGGCCAGATCTGCCGTTTAAAACTTGAGCAAGATAAATATTTGGTAAATACTTTTAGAATATTTTGATGGAAAGAAATCAGTTGGTTTAACTGAGTTTAACTAATATATATATAATATTCATATATATAAATTATATTAAATCAATCAAAAAATTTGAAGACTGATTCAGGAATACTAAGCATTATGAAAATATCATGCAATACTTTAACTGAACCATTTCCAAAAGCAACTAAATGCCTGGGAAGATGACATAGAAGGTAAAGCTCTTGGAGAAAGTACAGGGGTTCAGTTCCCTGGCATGTTGCAATGTTGAGCAGTTTGGTGTCTCATCTGTAACACAACTA
>JAQHUG010000510.1:816412-835809 GCA_028555095.1 Dicrostonyx torquatus | reverse complement strand
AGGTAGGGGTTGGGAGTGGGGGTGGGCGAAGGAAGAGGGGGAGGGAGAATGGAGAAGGGAAGGACTGGGGAGAGCTTGGGGGAGTGGGAGGGTGGAGATGGAAGAAGGGTGGATACTGGCGAAGGGAATAAGATATCTACATTAAGGGAGTCATTTTAGGATTGACTCTAGAGGGGATTCCAGGTGTCCACAGGGATGTCCCCAGCTAGGTACTTGGGCAGCAGAGGAGAGGGTGCCTGAACTAGCCTTGTCCCATAGTCACATTGAATATCTTGATCATCACCATAGAAATTTCGTCCAATGGATGGAGATAGAGTCAGAACCCACATTCACATCAGAGCAAGGGACTGAGCTTCCAAGGTCCAGTCAAAGAGCAGAAGAGGGGAGATGAGCAAGGAAGTCAGGACTGTGAGGGGCTGGTCCACCGAGACAGTGTGCCTGCTCTAATGTGAGCTCATCAAATCCAGTTGGACCAGGACTGAATGAGCATATGACCAAATGTGGCTGCCCATGGGGGCTGACTGAGAAGCCAATGATAATGGCATGGGGACCTATGTCTCCTGCATGTATTGGCTTTTTGGTAACCTAGTCTATATGGATGCACAACTTCTTTGGCTGAGATGGAGTAGGGAGGGCCTTGGGCTTCCCACAGGGCAGGGAATTAAGAGAGCAGGGGTAGGGAGGAGGGGTAGTGGGGGAGCTTTAGGGTCTGGGACAAGGGGAGGAAGTGTAAATATTTGAATGTAAAATAAAAGATATGAGAGAAAAAAATTTATTTAAATAACTTTTTCACTTAGTTTAATACTGACTGTAGTTTCTTCCCCCCTCCACTGCTTCCCATATACCCCTCATCATCCACTCCTCCTCTGCCTCCATCCAGAAAGGGGCAGGCCTCCCATGAGCTTGAACAAAGCATGGCATATCAAGGTGAGACAGGACCAACTCCTCCTTTTGTGTCAAGCCTGTGTGAGGTCATCCAGCATTTTGTTCCCCAAAGAAGCCTACAAAGAGACCAAGCTGCACAATTGTCACACATGTGCAGAGGGCCTAGGTTGGTCTAATGCTGCAGGCTTGCTGATTAGTCCACAGTCCATGAGCTACCATGAGCTCAGGGCAGCTGTTTTCTGGGTTGCCCCTTCATGACCTCCCTGACTTGTACAATCACTCTTTTGTTTCTTCAGGAGTACTTCTGGGGATCGGCCTGGTGCTTGTGGATCTCTGCATCTGCTTCCATACTGGATAGAGTATCTCTGATGACAATTAGGGTAGTCATCAGTCTGATTACAGTAGATGGCCAGTGTAGGCTGCCTCTCCACTGTCGCTAGGATTCTTAGCTGGGGTCATTCTTGTGGATTCCTGGGAGTTTCCGTGGTTCCAGGTTTCTTCCTAACCCTGAAATGCGCCCCCATCAAGATGTTCCCTTTTGTACAATACCCCTCTGTCCCGCCCCAGCCCCCCTCCTGTTCCCAGCCCACTTAATCCTCTTCCTCAGGTTCCCTGATCTGTATCTCTCCAGCCTTGCCCCCAGATTACCCAGGAGATCTCTTCTATTTCCCCTTTTCATGGAAATCCATGTATCCCTCTTTGGGCCCTGCTTCAAAGTTGTAGAAACAATGTGATATTAGTTCATACTAACTATGTGGGATTGCATGGTATTCTCATGTTGAAATCTTAACCCCTGGTGGTTTAGAATGTGAGCTTATTTAGAAATAGATTGTGAAGGTGTAACTAATATAGTTAAAATGAAGTGCTAGTGGAATATAGTGGAAGCCTAATCTGCTATAACTGGTTACCTCATGAAAAGAAGAAGTTTGGATATAGAGCATGCATACAATATGCACAGCAAATACATACACCACTAACAACGCACACACACACACACACACTCACACATACACCACATATAAAACACAAACACCATATAGCAAACACAGAAAATACATACAACCACCACAAAGAACACATACACTTAGCCTACACATCAAGCACACACATATACATGCACCAATACCACACAACACAAATACTATACGTAACACACACACACACATGCATACACACACATAAATGCCACAATTTTACAATGAAGACAAATACTGGGCTAATATATCCATAAATAAAGAAGTGCCAAGAATTTCCAGTATCTGGGGGGTGGTGGTGGTGGGTATTAGAAAAGGGGAAGATAGACTCAGTTGGAAGAACATAGTCTTCTTTGAAGAAACTAACCCTCAATTTCAGACTTCTAGTAAAGTTAGGTTTAGATCATGTAGTCTGTGGCAAGCTCACAGACTGATGAGCCCTCAGATTGTCGGACCTTAGAAGGCCAGATGGCCCCAGGCTTGGGGTGTATGGAGGAGGTACAGAGACCCTCATTCTGCTGGAAGAGAAGAAGCTTTGTGTTGCTATTTATTTCAACAATAATGATAACAACAATAAATAATAATAGGGTGTATGTGTGTATGGACATATTTTTTCCAAGGTCCACATGTGGATGTCATAGGGAAACTTGATGGAGTTGGTTCTTTTTGTCCAACTTTAAATTGGTTCTGCAGATCAAACCCAGGTCCTTGGGTTTACATGACAAGTGCCCTTACCCACTGAGCTAGGGATTGGATGCAGGTCACCTGGCTTGGCAGCAAACACATCTACCTACTGAATCATCTGGTCAGCCTCCAGTGTGTATCAGTTCTTAAATGGAATTTAACATCAAGTGAAGTAGACTTAAAAGTTCTGATTGCCCGGAGGTAATTCCCTCCTGGGTACATAAGCTGTGTTTAGCATACTGGTGTGCCATTTCATTCAACCATGGGTTGCACATGCAATGGTGGTCCTATAAGATTATAATAGAGTTGAGACATCCCTATTGACTATTGAAATCAGTCATTGTAATTTGGTAACTCAATGTATTATTCACATTTTAACAGATCTACTGCACAGGTGATCACACAATAGTATATTGAAATTGAGGGTTAGTGATCACACAATGTACCCTTGCTTTGTATAGTTAGAACAATTCTTTGTGCTAATCCACCACCTCTGGCTCTTATAATCTTTCTGCCCGCTCTCCCATGGTGGTTCCTGAGCCTTGGGAGGAAGGGATGTATAGCTATTTTTTTACTTTAAAAATTACATTACGAGCCAGGTGGTGGTGGCACATGCCTTTAATCCCAGCACTCAGGAGGCAGAGGTAGGCGGATCTCTGTGAGTTCGAGGCCAGCCTGGTCTACAAGAGCTAGTTCCAGGACAGACACCAATAACTACAGAGAAACCCTGTCTCAAAAAAAAAAATTGAAAAAATTACATTGCGACACAGTGGATTTCATGACATCTTTATACAAATGTGTCATATACTTTGCTCACATTTACCTTCATTACTTTCTCTAGTGACCTCTTACTGGCCTCCTTCCTCCTCCAAATGGTTTCCTTTCAACTTTCATGTGATTGTATATTGAAGACAGTCTCATATAAGTACATTAAAGGTGCACATAGAGTGATGGCTAAATTGTTACTTGCAGTAAAGGTATTTGGATGTAATCTGGTTATTCTTGGTAAAGTTGCAGAGAATACTGTGTTAGAAGTAGATAAATGTTCTGCAGATGTATAGGAGAGGATAAACTCCTAGCATCCAATGGACAGATGAATGACTTTTACACCACTGTGCAGTTTATAGTACAATGCATGGGGCTGGAGGTGTGACTCAGTGGTAGAGTGCCTGCCTAGAACCCCCCAGGGAGGGGTTGGGGGTGTGGTTCAGTGGTACACAATCTGTGTAGAATTCCCAGTGAAGGACTCTGTGTGTGGCTCAGTAATAATGCTCCTGCTGTAGAATCCCCCAGTGAGGGGTGGGACATGGGTCAGTGGTAGAACACCTGCCTAGAATATCACAGTGAGGGACTGGAGTTATTGCTCAGTGGTAGAGCCCCTTCCCTAGAATCCCTCAGTGAGGGACTGGGGTCATGGCTCAGTGGTAGAGCTCCTGCCTAGACCCCCCGCAGTGAGGGGCCGGGGGCATGGCTCAGTGGTAGAGCCCCTGCCTAGAACTCCTCCAGTGAGGAGCTGGGGGCATGGCTCAGTGGTAGACAGATTCTGCCTAAAATTTCTAGTGAAGGGTGTAGTGGTGACTCAGTGGTAGAACACTGGTCTAGAAAACAAGTGAGAGTCTGAGGATGTGGGTATGTTGTAGAGTGGAGTGCCTATATAGTATCTGCCAAAGAGATGCTTCAGATATGGCTCAACATTAGCAAGTTTGCCTCAAACCTACCAGTAAGGGATGAGGCTGTTGCTCAGTGGTTAGAACACTTACCTAATCCATGAAAGGCCTTGGTTCAATTTGTAACATTGCAAAAAATTAATAGAAAAACTCAAAAGACTCATTTTTGATGTATAAGTGGCAACGTCACCACCAAAAGTGTGCTATGGTTAGAGTGTTATGGCTTTGGCTCCAGGCCCTGCCATGTGTTGACAAGATTCAAGAAACAGATGCCAAGGCAGACCTTTTCCGACAGTGGTTGCACCACATTGCATTCTCTCCAGCAGGCACACAGGCTCCAACATTCCCACATACTCACCAGTATTTGCCGTTTTTCATTTCTTATCACATATTCTGTAGTAATTTCATGCATGAATATAACATATTAGAGCATATCTATCCCCTCTCCTAGGACCCCTACCACACAGCCCTCCCAACTTCATGCTCCTCCTTTCTCCTTCTTCTCTTCTTAAGATTTATTTTTAATTTATGTGTGTGGGTACCTGCAGAGGCCATAGGAGGGTGTCAGATTCTATAGAGCTACAGTTACAGGTGGTTGTTAGCCACCCAATGTAGATGTCTGGATGTGAATTGGGTCTGCTGGAAGAGCAGCAAGTACTCTTGACCACGGTCATATCTTCAGCTGCTTTTCTCTTCTCCTCCTCTTATTCCCTTCCTCTTCTTTCTATAATCTCCTAAATTGAATTAGTGCTGCCCATGCACAGATAGGTTCGGGGCCATCCCCTGAAACATGGACAACCTACAATGGCCAAACCACTGAAGAAAGATGACTTTCCCTCCATCAACAACCATTCATTTCCTGCCAAAATCTCATCAATTAGGGCTGAGATAATTTTAAAAAATTAATTATATGTTTGTATGTGAGTTTGCACACATTATTGTAAGTGGCAGTAGACTCCAGAAGAGGGCATTGAATTCCCTGGAGCTGGGGTTACAGGCAACCCAATGTAGATGCTGGAAGGTGAGGTCCTTTGGGAGAACAGGAAGTGCTTTTAACTGCCAAGCAGTCGCTCCACCCTCCAGGAATGAGGTATTTTTCACCTTTTGGAGTTTTAATGATCTTAATAGGAACATATGTGTAACTACCTACATGGCCATTCCATTAGGAGGGAATGATTTTTATTGTAAGCAAGATATAGAGAATATCCAGAGTAGAGACGGAAAGAAACAGACTGGACACGGCAAGTGTTATGGAAGTGGGAATATCAGAAGATGGCAGAGGTAGCAAGAGAGAGTGGGGGCAGGGGAAAAATCTTGCTGTTACATAGAGAACACATGGCTATATAAGAGTATAGGAGAAGAGAAGCCTGGTAAGGTGAGAACGTCCAGGATGCCTGAGTGGGGGGTTTGAAATGTATAATAGGCACTTGTGAATAGGGGCTGACTGTAGGAGTCTGGAGGCCAGCATGTGCTTTGGTATGCAACCATAGGCATATGCCAATGGAGAGACGTATCTCCCTTCTGTCAGGTAAGGGAGATGACTTTTTTTTTTGAAGACTGGAACTGTTTCACAAGTTCCTGAGGAATGCTGGCTTTTATCTAGTGTCCAGAAATCCTTCTACAGTATAGCTCAAGCTGGGCCAAGAGAGTCATGCCCAGCCCTCTGGAATTTGGGGAATTGGAGTGTCCTTTAAACCAGACAACATGAAGTCAGACAAATGAAGTTTGGGCCGGCCTTTCCCCTGTGACTACTAGGAATTTTATGGGAGTCCAGAACATATATCTTGTTCCTGCAGGCAAATAGATGGCTGACATACAACTGGCGAGAGGAGATAAGTGGTGGCTTCAAGAGCTAATGTGCAAGTCATTCTACTGAGGAGATGGCCCCGTCTTGATGATTCTCAATTAGGAAAGCTAGGGTTTGTAGAATCAGGAAGGAGGGAATTCTTCACCCCCATCACATCCTGTGCCAATGTTCCAGGCATCTACAACTTCCCTGCTGGGTTACATGGCTCAGGACCAGACTGTAGAATCATGTCTCCAGTCTTACCTGCTTTCTTCCATCTTGGTGAGTCCTGAGGGTTGACCTGGGAAGTACTGTGAAACCGTCTCTCTGTACAAAGGAATGAAAACCATCTTATCAGTGGTGAATCTCAGAACAAGAATGGGAGGCTATGAGGTTTAATTTTTTGGAAGGAAGAACAGAGATGTGATGCATCTGGTTTAATTGTTTTGATTTGCTTTGGCTTGGCCAGGACACTTGAACAGGTGTTTCAGGCCTTGGCACACTTCCCACCTTTATACCAGAGACACCAGGCTGCTCTCTTTCCTTCTTTCCTCCTTCTCTATCCATTTAAAAATCATTAATCATTTATTTACTTATTCAGCGTGTGTGTGTTCTTGTGTACCATGGAGGTCAGAGGGCATCTTATTTCCTTCCATCATGTTATGTCTTGGGGAGTCAAACTCAGGTCATCCATTTTGGTGGCAAGCATCCTTACTTACTGAACCACCTCACTGGCCCTCTTTTTTCTTTTCCTCTTCATATCTTTCTTTTCTTACTTCTTGCCTTTTAAAGCTTTATAACCCTTTTCTTTCCTTTTCCACTTTCTTCTTCTCTCCCCCTCTTTTTCTTCTTTCTCATTCTGTTTTTCCTCTTAATTTCACCTTTATTTGTTCCCATGTGGATTGATAACATTTGGGCTAGTTCACAAATCTAATCTGTCTTTATGTGCTTTGATAGTGGAGCACATTAGAATCTTTGCCAAATGACACTCGGTGGAGCATGTGTCTTCCTTGCCCACTCTTCACCAGGCTGCCTCATTCAGGTTGCATCATTACTTCCTTATTTTATTAGAAGAACTTCATGACCTAAAGAGGTAGAGTAGACAGGGGACTGTTGAGTTACTAGGAATAAGAGGAATCCTCTGAATACAAGCAATCTGTCACTTACTCTTTAATACACTTATGCAATACTTATTATGGGTTAGACATTATTCTATGACTCCTTATCCTTCCCTCTTTGCTTTTTAAAAAAATATAACTCAATTAATGCCCCATACCTGAATGAGGCAGGGACAGTAATTGACCTCACTTTATAAGTAAATAAACTAAAACTTCAGAAGGTTAAGTACTTTGTTACATAGCAGGGATTCAAATATAAACCAAGGAGTTTTGATGCTATCTCTACATTTATTTTTCCAACATGAAAGACCAATTTGATGGTTTATGCTGCTTATGAAAATAATTTATATGTTTTATAACAATTTAAATATCATGCATGTGACTTTGTTTCTGGACTTTGCTCAATCATGGGTCTTTCTTTCCTTACACTCACACTCTTATTTTATTTTTTTCCTTGAATAATTTTTTATTACTTTATTAATACTAGGAATCAAAATTTCCACATTCTCCCCTCCTCCCACTTCCCTCCTGCTTCCCCGCCCCCTCCCCCTCCAGTCCTAAGAGAGGGTAGGATACCCTGCCCTGTGGGAAGTCCAAGGCCCTCCCACCTCCATCCAGGCTTAGGAAGTGTGCATCTAAATAGACTAGGATCCCAAAAAGCCAGTACATGCCTTAGAGACAAATCCCAGTGCCATTATCATTGGCTTCTCAGTCTGCCCCAAATGTCAGCCACATTCAGAGGGTCCAGTTTGATTCCATCACACTCTTTTTTAAAATTTAATTTATCTATATCTCCACACTTTAAAATACTTATATTCTTCCTTTTGTAGGTGGGAGGAGAGACCGGTCTATTCTTTTTTTCATTGTCATAAAAGGTAAATATACTTACAGTGAATGAAGATGATGTTTTGATAAATGTCTGCACATGGAATAGGTAGCTCAAGCTAATTAACATATGCATTGCATATATGTTAATTTTTTGCTTTTAGGATATTTATTATTTTGTTTTTATATCCCCAAGCAAAATTTCCCCTTCTTCCTCTCCTCCTAGTTCCTCCTCCCATCTTCTCTTTCTCCCCACCATCCACTCCTCTTTCTCTGTTTCTCTTCAGATACGGGTGGACCTCCGATGGATATCAGTCAGCCATGGTATATCAAGTTGCAGTGAGACTAGGCATCTCCTCTTCTACTAAGGCTGAATGAGGCAATCTGGTTGGAGGAATGGGTGCCAAAAGCAGGTTATAGAGTCAGAGACAGCCCCTGCTACCACTGTTAGGAGTCTGACAAGAAGATCACATATATTCTAATTCCTAAAATGATGAGAACATTAAAAAATTTCAGAATAAAATATTATGTGTTGCTATCTCTCAGCACTGAAAATACCTGTTGCAGAGTCCATACTGGCATTTGGCTGTTCTCATCCGGCTTTCTACCCTAATCCTCTCCAGTTTATTAACTTCCCTCCCCCCAGCTTCTCATCCCTATATAACTCTTCCATTTCAGTACTGTGCTCCGTTGGTGATCTCTTGGTCTCTTCTCTCATCCTCTCTCTGGTCTGCCTCTTACAACACACACCCTCTTTTCTCACAACCCAGTTCAGTTTACTGGTCATGTTCAGTCTACTACTTTCCTCTCCCTGCTCTGGAAGCTTCCAGATGGCTTGGGCTGTACTCTCTCCCTCACATCTACGATAAAAACTCTCCTCTCAACCATAAAATATGTTATTAACAACAAACAAATTATACATAGAGAGCATGTGGCAGCACACACAAGACCTGACAGGGTCAAGCCAGGCAGAGTCCCACCCCAATCAAGAAGTTATTTATAATTTATATCCACTAACAAAGGGAAAATCAGTTTTTATCTAATAGAGTGTTTATTGGGTACATCATACTGCATACTCCAGGGCAGGCCCATGCTCTGGAGTAAATATGAACTCATTTTTTGTGGACTTTTGTTTTGACTAATTGTTTTTTGTTTGTTTGTTTGACTTTTTTTTTAAAGTAAAGCAAGACAGAACATTAAGTTGAGAGGACAGGGAGGTGAGGAGGATTTTGGAGGAATTGGTGGAGGGCAAACATGATCAAAATACACTATATAAAAAAATTACTTTAATAAAAAACAAACCAATTTAAAATTGGTCCATTATCATCATGGTAGGAAGCACGGTGGTGTCCAGGCAGACATGAGAGTTCTACATCTGGGTCCTCAGGCAGCAGAAAGAGAAAGCCACAGTGGGTGTGGCTTGAGCATCTGAAACTTTACAGCCCACTCCCAGTGACACACTTCTTCCAAAAAAGGCCACACCTTTTAATAGTGTCTTTCCCTATGGGCTTATGGGGGCCAGTTTTATTTAAACACCACACCATTTATCCATCACCCAAAACAAAAAAATCCATGACAGAATTAGAACTGGAAAAACAACAGACTTTACATCCTCTTTCCTGACTCATATCCACCAACTGCATCCAGTTCATCCTCATCCCCTGATATTCAGGCTTTCTCCTTCTCTTTTCTTCATGTTATATTGTGCCCACATATATAATTTTTATACATACATGTATATTATTGATTTAATGCCTCATACCTTGCATTATAAGTCATCCATTTTCCTGTAAATGTTTTGATTAATTTTTCTTTAGAGTGGAATAATATTCCATGAAATATTGTTGTTATTGTAGTCACTATCCTGTTCAATATAGCTCTTGAATTTGTCTCTGTCTGGCTGAAATTTCTCCTCCTCTGATTACAGTCTTCCCCAGTCCCTATCCCACCTCCTATAATCACCATTCTATTTTCTTTGCTTTTATGAGTTTCCAAGTCCATCTTCTTTCCTGCTAAACTCTTCTGCTAGCATTTGGATCTGTTTACTACTAGATGTGAGGTCATGGGTGAGATACTATAGGCTGTATACAAAACAGAATTGGAAGATGGTGGCTGTGAATCTAGACGTCCAAATCTCCATCTTCATTAAGGAAGCCAACATTTGTTTATAGTATGTATAGAGTTAATTCTTTTTTACAGATATGAAAATATGAAAAGGAAAAGCTAAAGGAGCCAAGAGCATGTGTACTGGGGGAATGATGGGATGAGTCTAGACAGGGTGGGGGAGAAATCCTTGTTTTGACTTAAAATATATTTTAAGATTTATTTTTTTTACTTTTCATGTATGTGTATTTATCCATATGTATATATGTACACTATGTGTGTGCCTGATGCTCATGGAGGCCAAGAGAGGATGTTGGATCCTTTGGACTTAAGTGAGCTACTACACAGTGGTGCTGAGACCCAGTCCTAGGTGCCTTGAAAGAGCAGCAAGCGTTCTTAACCTCTTAGCAAATTCTCCAGCTCCTTGACTTAAATTTTTTTATTTAAAAAATACACATAATTATGTTAAGTGAAATAACTCAGACAAAGAAGTACAAATACGATGTTGTGGGATATTTGTACACTGTGTGAAGATGTATTGATGTGATTGATGTAATAAAGAGTTGAATGGCTAATAGATAGCCTGGAGAAGATAGGTGGAATTTCCTGGGAGAGAGAGGAAGAGGAGGAGGAATCTAGGTGCATGGATTATGGCAGCAAGATGCCAGGGAGACACTGAAGAGGTTGGGCATATGGTACAGAATAGAGGTACCCAAGCCATGTGAAAGAACATAGGTTAATAAAGCAGGTTAATTTAAGTTAGAAGAGCTAGTGGGACAATCCTAAACTAATGGCCAAGCATTTCTAATTAATAATAAATCTCTGTGCCATTATTTGTGGACTTGCGGTCTGATGAAAAGGTATTGCTACAATATGCTGTTTTCTTTCATATGGGGAACTTAGATTTAAAATTGTGTGTGTGTGTGTGTGTGTGTGTATTGTGTGATTGTTATGTAAGTTTTTTTTATTGGTGTTTTGAAACAGGGTTTCTCTGTAGCTTTGGAGCCTGTCCTGGAACTAGCTCTTGTAGACCAGGCTGGTCTTGAACTCACAAAGATCCGCCTGCCTCTGCCTCTTGAGTGCTGGGATTAAAGGTGCGCGCCACCACCGCCTGGCTTATGTAGGTTTTTAAAACCAGAGAGAGGATCATGAGAGAGTAGAAAGAGATCTTAAGGGATATGGGAAATAGAGAGGACAATGGAATTTACGTATTAAGAAATTGGGAGGGGGCGGGACTGAAGGAAAGACTGTGGGAGGGGAGTGAATGAGAGAACACAGTATATGTATGAAGATGCCACACTGAAACCCATTATTTTGTATGCTAGACTAAAATTAATTAAACATTATTAGTGATATTTAGTACATTGATGATACGGTGCAGCGAGCACTTCTGTCTTCTTCCATGACATTCTTTCTACTCCCAAAGAAACGCTGCACTTATTGAACAGTCCCACTTCTATCATCCAACATAAGTGCTGGTCTGCATCTATTGCTTTTCCTTTTCTGAACATTTCACATAAGTGATACCACAAATATTTCTTCAACTTTCAAAGAATGAGTTATTTGAGAATTTTGTGTGATGTGTTTAGCTCACATTCACTTTCCCCACCATGCACTACTCTTCACTATTCACACAACTTTTCTTTGTGTGTGTATTTTAAAATTTAAACCTATCAAGTAATTTGTGCTGCCCATATAGTCTTGGGTATGTGGGCTTCTACTGGATCATGATCAAATTATGGGGGGGTACACCCTTAAAGAAAACAAACTCTCTCTCCTAGTAGCTATCAATTGTCAATAACTCACTGTTGGGACTTCATGTTCACCATTCCTTTCCTGGCGGGGATTTGGTTTTGAGAGCCAGCCTTTTCCAGTTGAATGATATGCAGCAGTGTCTTCTGAAATAGTAAAGCAATTGTGGTCTGGATATGTAGGTCAGTTGAGTGAAGCCCTGGGTTCTATCCCCAGTACCACATAAAACCAGGTGTGGTGATGTATGTATGCCTACAATCCCATCACTCACGGGATGGAGGCAGTGGGATCAGAAATTCAAGACCATCCTCTGTTACAGACCAAGTCTGAGGCCAGCCTGGGTTGGGTACATCAACACAAATGTAAGGTAATTATGATACAAGCTAACGCACATGCACAGCTATTCACTCAAGGGAGTCTCTAGCCTCTGTTTCTTTCCCTTAGGGCTGTGTGTACTGCAAGTGATGCAAGCACAGAGTGGTGAGTACATCTCTCCAGTTCCCACAAACCTTCCCAGGGTTCATCTAGTAAGAGGTCATTGATCCTAACCTAGAGGCTGTGCTTCCCTCCCAAGGCCCATTCCCTAAGCCTTCACTCTGGGCTGAGCCCAGTTCCCTGGTGGCCCTGGAGCAGTCAGTCACTCTGAGGTGCCAGGGGCCTCCGGTTGTGGATTTATATCGTCTGGAGAAACTGAAATCTGAGAAATATGAAGATCAAAACTTTCTCTTCATTAAGAACATGCAAATAAGTCATGCTGGACGCTACCGCTGCTCATATCAGAATGGGAGTCACTGGTCTCCCCCAAGTGACCACCTTGAGCTAATAGCTACAGGTAACTGGAGGGAGGGATGGGGTGCTGTTGGTCTTGTGGTTTCAGTTCTGGACTTGGAGAGGGTGAAAGTGAGGCGTGGGGGTGCTAGATGGTAAACCCCTAATTTCGCCGGTGCTAGTGTTAGAATGAGACAAACTAGTCTTGGTCTTGCTTACTGAATATAGGGGTGGTGTCTCCAGGATAGTTATCAATCAAGACAAGTTACATTTTAATGTGTTGCAAGAAATTAAAAAATATTCTTGGAGAATTTCATGCCTGCAAACAATGAACTATAAATCGTGCCCATCGCCTACATCCCACCTCCAACTCTATGCCATTTCTCCTAACAGATCCCTTCCCAACTTCATGTTTTCCCCTTAAAATAAAACTCATTAAGTCTAGTTAGAGCTGCCTATCTTTGCATGGGTATGGAGACATCCCTGGAAAAGATTTTCCTTCTCCTAACAGCTATCAGCTGCTGTCAACTCCTCAGTTAGGGAGGCCCTCTCCCTTCCAATATTAAAATACTGGCATAGGTGTTCATAGCTGCTCTGAGATCATATTTTGTAAATCTTCTCCATGCTTTTAATTTTTTTTCTCCTCCATCTTCCTCAATGTTTCTTGAGTCTTAGAAGGCATATGCATTAAGTGTCCTGTGTAGGCCTGAGCTAGATTGTCATGTATTCTCAGAGTTTTTAAAAATTTTTTATTTTTAAAATAATCTTTTTTATTTGAAATACCAATTCCAGTTCCCTCTCCCTCTCCTCCTCCTGCTCCCCTTACCTTCCCCCATTCCCCATCCTCTCCTCAGAGAGGGTGAGGCATTCCATGGGGAGTCAACAAAGTCTGTCACATCACTTGAGGAAGGAGGAAGTTGGCCCCACCCCCGGATCTAGGCTAAGCAAGCCATTCCTCCAAAGGGAATAGAATAGGCTCCAAAAATCCAGTTCATGCACTAGGGATAAATACTGGTTCCATTGTCAGTGGCCCTTCAAACTGCCCAAGAGAGGATGCCTTAATTGCTCTTCCCCTGTAATCAGATTGAGGACTAACCTAATTGTCATCATAGAATCTTTATCCAGTAACTAATGGAAGCAGGTGCAGAGATCCACCGCTAAGCACTGGGTCGAGCTCTTGTATTCTGAGAGTTTTAATCAAGCACAGAAAGTGTTTTTACCTACAGAGTCATCTCCTCCGCATGTTTCCTGTCTTTAACACAGTTTTCTCTCTTCCCAGGCATTTATGATAAGCCCTCACTCTCAGCTCAGCCGAGCTCAGCAGTTCCTCTAGGCAAGGACGTGACTCTGCAGTGCCAGACCAAACATGGTTTTGATCAATTTGCTCTACACAAAGAGGGGGATACTGGGCTTTATAAGAAACATGAGAGACGGTACCGGGCTCATTTCCCCATCATCACAGTGACTGCTGCTCACAGTGGGACTTACCGGTGTTACAGCTTTTCCAGCTCATCTCCATACCTGTGGTCAGCCCCCAGTGACCCCCTGGTACTCGTGGTTACAGGTAAGTGGGTCCAGATCCAAAATTCTTTTCTCTGGTATTTTTAAACCCTTGTGGAAATTTTGAGGGAGTCAGAGGTGAGGACAATAAGAGCCTCCAGCTCCAGTCAGCTTTGGAGGTGTGAGTGTCCTCTAGCTGCTGTAACAAATCACAACAGACTTTCGCTGGCTTACTGTAATGCAAATTTATTACCTTAGCATTGTGAAGGTCTCAAGTCTGTGAAAGGTCTCAGCATTATAAAATAAAGCTGTCCATTATTGCAGTTCCAGTATATAACCGACCAGAGGAATGTGATTAAATATTAATAAACATGAAAAAGTGCTACACTAGCACCAGGGAAGTGCATATTAAGAAGATTTTTGAGATTCCAGGGCACCACAGTCAGAATGGTGGTCATCAATAAAACAAACAAACAACAAATCCTGATGAGAATGTGGACAAAAGTGGATTATTATCAATGGTCACTGGGAATGGAAAGTAGTCCGGTCACTAGGGAAAGCAATATGGAGCTCTGTTAGCAAATTAAACATGTCTAACTCCGCTATACATGTATCACAGAGACACTTGCAAACCATTGCTTAATTGTAACCCTGTTTGCAACAGTTATGCAACCAACTTACATGGCCATCAACAAAGGGATCAATAAAGAAATTAATGTAGTTCTTAAACAAAGGGATATTTTTTAGCCATTAAGACAAATGTATATGTTTTCTCTCATTTGTGGGTCATAGATTTTATATAGATATATAAAAATCTTATGTCTACATACAACAGGAAAGCTGAAGCAAAACTATCTAGGGCAGTGGTTCTCAACCTGTGGGTCATGATCCCTTATGGAGGTTGAATGACTCTTCTACAAGGGTTGCTAAGACCATAAAACCTAGATATTTACATTACAATTCACAACAGTAGCAAAATTACAGTTATGAAGTAGCAGTGAAAATAATTTTATGGCTGTGGGTTGCCACAACTTGAGTAACTATATTAAAGGGTAACAATATTAGGAAGGTTGAGAACCACTAATCTAGGAGAAGCAAGGGAACTAGTGGGAGGGATGAGAAAGTGGAGGGAAGCAGGGCAGGAAAATCTGTTCAGAGCACATTATATACACATATATATATGCATTCATACATATGCGTTTTCATATAAATACACAAAATAACCTTACATAATGTAGTTTAATAAAATAAAAACAGTTAAGGACAACAAAAAGTTACAAAGGTCTGTGGTATATAAAAGAATCAAATAAAATAAAATGAAATGCATTGTTGAAATTTTAGTGGCAAAATCTCTTTTGTTTATTTTTTGGGAGCACTTTGGGTCTATCAGACTTAAATTGATTTGGACTAGCAGGTCACTCTTCAGTGACAAAGTCCTGAGAGAGAGGACTGAAGATAGGGAAGACAAAGTTTGGGACTGGAAGTCTTGCACATGCTGTGACTTATGCCAAGCAAACCTTTTAGGAAGTCCACTTAGATATTATTTTCAGGGGAAAAATGGGACAGAGTGAGCAGAAGCTATCATGCAATGAGACACAGTCAGTGAGAGGCTGACCAAACAGTGTTACACAAGGGGAACACAGTGTCTCAAGATCATGACAGAGTGAGCACACAGTGGCCTTATGACTGACAACTCCAGTTGTCTCTGGGGGAAAGGCCAAGTTCCTAGGAACCAGAACTTTGGCTCTTTTAAGGTCCTGGCCCCCCAGTCCTGAGCAAGGATATAGAACTAGGTTACTTTTGTCCTTTCTTCAGGGCCTCTGAAAAAGCCTTGGATCCATACTGCTCTCTACATTTTGTCATTGTGTGAAGTTGCCTGGGAAAAATTTACAGGAAAAATGATTTATTTTTGTTTATAGTGTCAGAGGCTTCAACTGTATTCCTGGGACCATGGTAAGGCAGAAGAACCTCAAGGCAGAAAGATGTAGTAGAGCAAGGTCATTGACCTTGTGGCAGCCAGGAAGGACAGTGATCACAGGAAGGGACCAAGTCAAGTTATACTCTTCAAAGACATACACCCTCAGTGACTGACTTCACACTTCTCCCACTACCCAATAGCACATTCAAATTTGAATCCATCAGTGGGTTAATCCATTGGTTGTGACGGATCTTGATGTGGACTACCCCTCTGTATGCTGTGAATATATGTTACTCTCATTGGTTGATAAATAAAGCTGCTTTGGCCTATGGCAAGACAGGATAGAGCCAGGTGGAAAATCCAAGCAGAGAGGCAGTGAGAAGGATGGAGTCTGAGAGACACTAACCTCTGAGGAAGCAAGACATGTAAAATATAAGGTAACAGGCCATCAACCGTGTGGCTAAACATAGATAAAAATTATGGGTTAAAGTCTTCTTCAATTGTTTTGACGTTGTGTATATGTGTGTACATGTCTGCTTGCATGTGTGTTTGTGCAGATGTCTTCAATATGTGTTTGCATGTGTATGTATGTGTATATGTGCATGGGGAGACCAGTGGTCTATAGTGTGTGTTTTCTTAATCACTCTTTACCTTATTGTTTTAAAAATGTTTATTTAGCTGGCAGTGGTGGCACATAACTTTAATCCCAGTACTAAGGAGGCAGAGACAGGCAAATATCTGTGAGTTCGAGGCCAGCCTGGTCTGCAGAGAGGGAGTTCCAGGATGGCTCCAAAGCTACAGAGAAACCCTGCCTTGACAAACCAAAAAATAAGTAAATAAATATTTTTTTCATGTGTAAAAAAATTATGGGTTAATTTAAGTTGTAAGAGCTAGTCAATAATAAGCCTGGACTAATAGGCCAAATATTTTGTAATTAATATTAAGCCTCAGAGTGGTTATTTGGGAATTGGCAGGTGGGAGAGAAACCTCCAGTTATAAGATGCTTTTGATGTAATAGTCTCTGGAAATGTTCTTATAGACATGCCTAGAGGTGTGTGTTCCTAGTTTCTTAGGTATCTCTCCATCCAAATAAGTTGATAGACAAGAGGTATCACACACATTGTAAAAATGTAATAGTATAGGTAACTGGAGAGTAAAAATCTGAAGGATTTTCTTCTTTGATTCTCCAAACCACAACTCATTATTAGATTTTCTTCTTTAGCAATTTTATTGTCTATGCCTCTATGGAAATAATGCAGCCTGAGTAAAAATTATTAGTTCACCAAGAAAAAGAGATATAACCATATCAAAGATTATGAGATAGATAACCAGGATGGCTCATATGACATAGGGTCTTCTATGGAAGCTCCACCAATGAAATGTCAACGATATAGTTGCCCAAACAAAACAAGCATAATGGCAGCTCCAGCTGACACTGCCAACTGAGTGAAATCTCACAAGGGCCTCCAACTAGATGATGAGGTATAGGTAATCAGTAGCTCCTAAGAGAGGGAGAATTTGTCTTCTCTGGGGATAAACCTCATGATAGGTTATTCAATATCAAGTGGACAGCCCTAAACACATGTACATATGAGCAACCATAAATGTACTCATTAGGTTAAATGTTATACACACACAATAATGAAGAAGAGGTCATGAATTTGAGATGGAGTAGGGGAGACATGAGGTGAGCTGGAGAGGAGAAAATGTGGGGTGGTGGAGATGATGTAAACACAGAACCTATGTATGAAATTCTCAAAAAATTAAATAAGAAATCAGTGAACATGTAACAACATATCAAGAATTATTTTGCATTCATAAATTGCTGAGTTTTACTTTTGCTTTAATTTTTGTAGTACTTTTTCTTATCCTTTTAAAATTTTATTTTTTAAACTCATGATCTTATGTATCCCAGACTGGTTTGAACTTACTTTGTAGTGGAGGATAACCTTGAGTTTCTGAGTACTGAGTCTACAGGCTTCAGCTACTATGTCTGGTTTATGTGATGCTGGGGATGGAGCACAGGGCTTTGTGCATAAGCAAGCTATTTCAACTGAGTTGCACCTTTTCAGTTTTGATTTTTCTATAGAATAAAAACAATTAAAGAACAAAAACATTAAAGAACTGAAATCCTAAATAGTTATAGATTATAAATATGATTTAAAATAATGAACGGAATGTATCTCTGCTAGGGAACATACTCAGCATGCATAAGTCACCCAGGTTCTCTTTCAAGTACCAAAAAATATATGAGTGAATGAATAAACTAAAGGAAAAGGACTATCTTAAGCTGTTCTAATACTCAGAACACTGTATACTGTTTTAAGTATTTACCTCCTCTCCCATTGCATACTCCCTCTCACCTGTGACTCCTAATGCATTTCCAAAACTTTACCCATGGTTCTTGTCTCCACATATAATTCCTGGGACAAGTGCCAGTCAAGTGATAAATGACAAATGAGGGGATAGGTGACAAGGGTCCATGGAAGACAAAGGTAAGAAAGCAACTGTACAATGTACTAGGGAACAGGCCAAGCATGCTTTTCAATCAGCCAGCAGTGGGGGCTTCTTCATACTCATTTGCTGTGTGAGAAAAATGAAGTCACAGAAATGTCTCATTGTTTGTTCAGAACAGTACTTACAGGGTACTGACTTCTCTTCTTTTCTGATTTCTCAGGACCATCTGCCACTCCCAGCCAGGTACCATCTCCCATAACAAGTGAGTTCAGTAGTTTCTGGTGTCTGAGGAAAGAAGTTCTATGATGAAGGTGCCCTCAAATGTAGTCCCCATCCTCAAGAGTTTTATATTCACAGGCTTAATAGGTTCAGGAAACATTTTTGTTAAAACAATAGGCAATCTCATGTGCAGATAATGGACTTAGGATAGAAGGAGCATCCTGAACAAGAGGTTAATAACTGGTTCTCTTATGACACCTGTGTAAAACAGAGATACAATTCACATTCCATGTATCCACTAAGATGGTTATAACTATGCAAACACAAACCAACTAGCCAATCAACTAACCAACCAATCAACCAACAAGCTAAACAGTCAACAACCAATCAATCAACCAACAAACAAACCAAATAAACAATCAAGACATGTGTTGGAAAGATTTAGATACTTCTACAGTACTGGGGGGTTGTCAAATAGAGCATATAATTTGAAAATTAGTCTTATAGTCTCTCAGAAGTTAAACAGAACTATACCTGTGACCCAGTGATTCTGAAATTCTTGGAGTGGTACTAAAAATTTTGAAAACTTATTGTTTTAGTTAATTTTTTATTGCATGATAAGACACTATGACCAAGGTAACTTATAGAATAAAGAGTTTACTCGGTCTTACAGTTTCAAGGGGTGGGTGAGTCTATGACCAACATTGTGGGGGAGCATGACAACAGATAGGCAGGCATGGT
>JAQHUG010000510.1:770883-781980 GCA_028555095.1 Dicrostonyx torquatus | reverse complement strand
CCCTCTTCCTCCTCCTCAAACTCGTCATCACCAGCCTTGGCATGATCCTCCTCATCTTTAAAGAATCTTCTAAAGTATTCCTGTTTATCCTGATCCGAGAAGCCCTGAATTTCTATAAGGGTGGGCTGATCTATAAGGAGGTGGATTTGCCTCAAAGCCTGTGTCTGTGTGGTCACCAGCAGTGTGGCATGGGGTGCCAACTTTCTCTTCAGCAAACTGCCCAGCAGGACAGCTGCAGGCTTCTCTATGTTCCAGTCACCACAAATGTCACTGATCAGAGCTCCTGGTGGTACTTTCAGCTCATCAAAACCATCCACCACAAACAAGAATTGTTCTGCTAGGTTTAGGGACTTCATCACAAAATGCCCCCATGGGGTATTTTCCATGGAGAGGAGGTTTATAAAAGTGCAGGAATTGATATCATTAATGTTCCTGCAGCTGATGTAGAAGGCACATGGGAACATCTGGGCCTGCTTGCTTTCTGACCATTGCAGCATTAGCCTCTTTGCCATTGTGGTTTTGCCAGAGCCCGGAGGACCATGCAACACTATTGCATGAGCAAATGGCACTTCTGCCTTCGGATTGCACAATGTCATGAGTGTTCTGTAGCTCTCAGTCTCTACATACATGCTTTCCTTGCATTTAGGCCAGAAGTTATACTTCCATTCTTTTCTGAACACATTCTCCCATTCCTTTTTCATCCTATGAGCTTTACCATCAAAGAAAGAGGGCAGGGGATAAACAGAACATAATTGGTTACTGAGAAAAATTACCTTGTATAAAGTAGGAAAGAATGAGGAACATAGCTCTTAAAGATCAATTTCAAGTTTATTCAGCAAGATGTGATTCAGAAATCATTTTCTTATGCAAATGTACTTTTAAAAAGAGTCCAATTTGAAATAACTAAAAAGGCTTTATGTGTGGGCATGCACACATGAGTGCAGTACATATAGAAGCCAGAAGAGAGCATTGGGTTCCCTGGAGCTGAAGTTACAGGTGGTGTAGAGTGGCCTGATATGGGTTCTCGGACCACTCAGATCTTTTGCAAGAACAGTATGCACTTCTTACTGCTGAGCCATCTCTCCAGCTCCTATTTATTTTAGTCTGAGGAAATAAGCAGAGGAAATTGCTTTGACGGGAAAGAGATTCTTGTTTAGAATAATTCAATTCCCTTTTCACCTTTTAAAATTCTCATCCAGGGGCTGGGGAGATGGTTCAGTTGATGGTGTCTGCTACACTAGCATGAGTACCTGAGTTCAGGTCTCTAGGCCTCATGCAAAAACCAAGTCTACTGGTGTGTATCTGTCTCAGTGCTATGAAGGTGGGATGGGTGGAGACAAGCATGTCCCTTTGGGCTTGATAGTCAGACAACCTAGCCAATCAGAGTTCTAGATCCAGTGGGAGACCTTATCCTAAAAGATATATGGTAGAAAATACTAGAGAAGGTGCCTAATGTCAATTTCTGGCTTCCACATGTGCACACATGAACTCATATGTACATGTTCTTGCACATACCTACCTCAAATTCTCATTCATGTATGTATTCACATAAGTACATGGAGAATATTCCTCTATACTCTTATCTCTTATTAATCCTCTTTGTTGCTCAAGACAATTTTTTTCTATTTTTTTATCATACCTAACATTTCTCCTTCCAAGACCATCTTAGTTTTTCTCAGGTTTATGATATATCTCCCCCCATTATTTCTATAATTGCAAAGTCAGCCCAAGTTGTAAGCTTGGATATATAATGGTTAGTTCATAGGGAGGAACAAAAATACACAGCTCTCCTATCAAGTCAGATACCTCTGCTCTGGGAGAGTTGTTGTAAGAAACATTTGTTATTTTCAAATTCAGTGCAATCCGAGTGTGGTGTTGCATGGACATAGTTTCATCACTTGGGAGGCTGAGGCAGAAGGACAAGTCTAATCTCAACTGATAGTAAATTCCAAGACAACTAGGGCTACACAGCTAGTTTTAAAATGCCATAGAAAATCTCAATACATACGATTAAATGAAAATTCTAGCGTTAGAAGTGTGTTCTTACAAGGTATTGGCCGGTGAAACTCCAGAGCCTTCCAAATCAGCACTAAGATTTTGTTACCACTCTTGGCTGCTAACCAGAGCTAGATACAAGAAACACACACTTTTGTGGTAAGACAGAAATCAAACGGACACTGATCTGGATGCTCACTCCCTACTTGGAGATTTCTTAGTGGTGGAGAGTGCTATGATGTAGGGCTAGGGGACAGTCACCACCAGTGGTATTTCCCAACTGTGGATCCTGGCTGCTACAATAAAGCTCTGCCAGGGCAGTGGCACTGGTCCAATAATGGCATGCCTGTTAGAGGGTCAAACCAAGGCTTTCTGGCTGGAATTTAAAATACTTTAAAATTATTAAAATTATTGGAACACACACACATTAAAAAGGGGAGTAGTTGGGAAAAGAAAAGGTATTGGGGTTGTGATGGTGACAAGAGAGGATAATGGGGAGTGACTATGATAAAAAACATGTATGAAAATGTCATTAAAACTTATTAGATACAGTTAATTTATGATAGTTGATACTTAAGCACTATTTTATTGTAACAGTTTATTACAAAAATTGGTCCATTTCCTCTACTGCACCAGAACAAGTGGTGACAGCTCAGAAAATAGATCTCTATGATATCCACTGTCAATCATCATTACTGTGCTCAGAGTGCTCTGTAACACATCCATCTCTCAGACACCTACCCAAAGGCAGTTATAACATGTCTATATGAAAACCTGGGCACATAGGTACACCAAGAAACCAGGATTTGATGCTGAAAACCATCTCTTCAGTACTAGAGCTAACCTGTGCTAACAATGGAGAATGAGTGTGCAAGGGGTGAGAAAAACAAAGTCCCCACCCTTCATTTGCCTCAAATTAGAGTTTAAGTTGCAAAGATGCCTTTCCCTGCACAAAGAGGAGGAAGTGTTTACCTGAAGAAAGTACAGAGAATCAATGTGGTGCATGTGCTGTGTGGCAATGCTTTTAGACTCTCCCCACTTTCTAAAACTGACACTTGTTTTTTTTTTGGAAATTCTCTGAAGCCCGAGTTTTAAGATAGCTTTGTGAGAATTCATCTGCTAGGAGTCACCCATGGGAAAAACATGGATGTAAAATACTTCAATTCTTATCCCATTCTTTCTTATTATCAGGGACCCAGGCTACAAAATCCAAGATGGTTAGAAAGAAACTTTCTTCTTTCTAATTCATAATAGAATTATGCAAAAGTGTGAAAAATATGAAGCATTATACCATAATATGAGATCTGAAATTCTGAGGTGTGCTCAGCCTGAAACAGGACATTCATACCATACTCTATCCAAGGATCAGGAACTACTGTAGAAGAGAGGGAGCAGAAGGTCTGGTGGATGACTGACAAGAAAATTGGTTTTTTTGGGACATGACAGAGAAGCTTCATTGTAAACTCACTGCAGTCATGAGAGTATGTGCAAGTGTTCTGTGAGCTCAACTTAGACAAAATTCCAGTATGGAGGTATGGTGGGTAAGTGGGTTGGGGTGGACATAAAGTCCTATCCCTAGTTGAGGAACTATTAGCAATTGATAGCTACCAGGGGAAGGGCAGAAGATTCAGTTTTGTTTAAGGGTATGACTTCGGGTAGATCATGTTTCAGGGCAGGCTTCATACTTATGAGTAATTAATTGGACAGTAAAAAATTGACTCCTTGGATTGAAAACAAAGAAAATGAAGTTAGGAAGGTGGAACCATGGTGCGGGAGATGTGTCTGTATTCTGTCAATCATGTTTTAAATAAATGCTGATTGGCCAGGCAGGAAGTATAGGTGGGAAAACCAGACAGGAAGTAGGTGTGGCACAAGGAGAACAGGAGAAATTGGGAAGCAGGAAGCTTCCTTGGCATTCCTGCGCAGATCTCCAACAAGGCAACATATAGTATCCCAGCTGAGAGAAGGTACTGGCTATGTGGCTGACAATGGGTTAATATAACTTATGGGAGCTAGTAAGAAGCCTGAGATAATGGGCCAATCAGTTAATAACCTAATGTAGACTCTCTGATTTTCTTTGGGGCTTTCTGGCTGTGGGGTACTGGGTAGGACAGTAACCTCAACGAGCCAACCCTCATGTTACAGAACCACTTTGGGGAAGGAGGGTGAATATGATTGAATATGTTATATTTGAAATTTCAAGTATTAATGAAATTATTAAAATAGTAAAAAAAGTTATAAAACTCTGAAGGAGAAGACAGCAACAACTCAAGGTCTGGCTTTAGAGAAGCATTTTCTGGGAAGGACTTCAGTGGTCAGAAAGTAAAGCCAGTACTGACAAATGGGGCTTCATGAAGTTCAAAAGTTTCTGTAATCAAGGAAACCAATGAACTATGAGTCTACAGAATAGAATATTGGTTAGCTACAATCTAACAGAGTACTACTGTTAATATGTAAATAGAAGTTTACTCAGTGCCACATCCTAACCTCCCTACTCAGCCAGACCTCCCATCTCCTTCTCTTGGGTCAAGCCAGGGTAAGTATCCCTGACCTTCCCATTCATATGCCCTCTCTCCTTAACCTACCAAATCTAGCCTGGGTTCCACATTCAATGTCCTAGCCCAGTTTTGTGCCCCCTGTCTTCACTGAAACAAACCTCTAAGGCTCCCTCTAGATTTCCACCAAGACTTGTTCTATCTGCCACCACCCACAGGTCTCTTCTGTGACTCACCCAATCTTTCTATCCAGCCATACTTCTACTTCCTTCTCCAAGATCAACCCTAGTGGGATACTATGACCTTTTCCATATATATCTTATCCCCAACCCACCATATCTAGCCTGGGTCCCACAACCAGAGCCCAAATTTTTGCCAGAATCCTCCCTCTACCTATACATCAACACACAGGCTGTTCCCATGCCATATTCAACCTCTCTACCCAGCAAGATCTACCTCACATTCCAGCCTTGGACACACTGTACACCATCCCAGCTCCCTCTGTATACCTGACTTCATCCCACTCATGCCATTTCCAACTCCTAGGCCCAGCCAGTCCATGCAGCCTCTTCTGACAAAACAATGTGGCATGACCATATCCTATCACAAAAACACCAGTCATGTGAAAGATCAAGGCAGTATCTCCTTTCTAATATCCACTACTCTTGTAGAAATGTTTGGCAATGAGAGTTACCTAAATGCAGAAAGAATTAAAAAGAACAATCTTGATCTTCAAAGAATTAAAGAACACACAAAGAAACTGCTCAATGAAATTAAGGAATAATAACTTATGCAGAAGAAATACCTGAGTGATATCCAACCCCTGACCTGGTGCAAAAATAAATACAAATATAAAGCTCATGGGAATGATTCAGAAAATCCAACCCAGGACCTGCAAATAAAATTAAATAAGGAGATAGACATTTTGAAAATTAATCTAATTGAGATGAAGATGGAATTGAAAAAAAATCCAAATCCCAACTTGAAAACTCAAAGGAAATGCTTACAAGCATAATGAAATCAAGCAAAAGACAGAAAATTAGGACTTAAAATAGAGATAAAATTTGTTCCTAGACCAAATAAACAATGAATATGACAAATTAAGAAACACAGAAAAAAACCCACAAAGGAAGTGTGGGACTCATTGAAAAACCAAAGATTCAAATTATAGGTATAGATGAGGGATAAGAATCTCAGGTCAATAGCATATACTAGATGTACAAAATCATAGGAGAAAACTTCCTCAAATTAAAGAAATACTTACTATTACAGATAGAAGAGGCACAGAGAACTCCAAAGAGACCAGAAAAGAAATTCCTCATGGGTTATCATAGTTAAAACACTAAGTATACACAACAAAGAAAGTATCAAAAGCTTCAAAAGTTAAAAAAAAAACAAACAAACACAAGTTGGAAAATCCATCAGAGCAACAGCTAATTCTGTATGGAAACTTTGAAAGCCAGAAGGGCCTGGAACTATGTATTGTAAGATCTAATAGAGTATAATGGCCAACCCAGACTAAAATACCCAGCAAAACTATCTTCCATAATTGAAGGATAAAGTCTTCCCATGATAATCTAAAAATCCTTTATTCAACAAACCAAACCTAAAGAAAATACAGGAAGTAATTATTTCAGGCTGAAGAGAATGAGCATAGCAGAGAAACTGTGGAAAGAAATATGAATTCATAATTAAAAAAACAAAGTACCACTAAGAATACAAATAACACCATGAAACACAACAACATTACTGCAATTACACACATTTCAGTTGTAAGTTTAAATATCAGTAATCTCAGTTATCCAATCAAAAGACTCAGGCTGACTGAAGAGATCAAAACAAAATCCATCTATCTGGGATCTGAAACACATTGTTAGAGGTAAAGCACTGCCTTAGAGCAAAAGGATGGACAAAAGTACTCCAGTAAAACAGGACCAGGAATCAAACAGCCATTGTATCCTAATATCTGAAAAACAGACTTCAAATTAAAATTAACCAGAAGAGATAAAGATGGACACTTCATTTTAATCAAGAGAACAGTTAACCAAGAAGACATTACCATCCTAAATATATATGTATCAAACTCTGGGGGCATTAATATTCATTAAAAATGTACTACTGGGTTTAAAGCAGCAGATTAACTTCAATCCATTAACAGTAGGTGATTTCAATACCCCACTTTCTCCAACAGACAGGTTATCTGGACAAAAAAAAATAATCATCAGAATTAAATGGCATCATATATTGAATGGATTTAAGAGTTAACTACTGAATATTTCAACCAAATAACAAAGAATACACTTTCTACCCTGCAACATATGGAATCTTTTCTAACAGAGATCATATCCCTGGACACAAAACAAATCTTTACAGATTCAAAATGATTGAAATCACTCCCAGTATCCTATCTGACCACATAAAACTTAAAACTGACAGCAAACAAATCTCTAACATATACATGAACTCATAGAGATTAATCAACCAATTATTAAATCAGTTATGGGTGAAAGAAAAATTAAAGAAAAAGAAATTTCCTTGAACTAAATGAAAACAAAAGCTATACAACAAAACCTCTGGGACACATTAAAAGCAGCCCAGTGTGGGACACTTACAGCTCTAAATGGCTACACTAAAAAATCAGAAATAAGGCAAGAAATGATGTGATAAGGTAACTCAAGAAGTTGGAGAAACAAAAGCAAACTAAATCCAAATCCAGTTAATGGCAAGAAATAATAAAAATCAGAGCACAAATTAGCGAAATAGAAACAAAGACAAAAAAAACCCCAATATACTTAAGAGGTGGTTCTTCAAAAAAAAAAAAGCAATATTGACCAACCCTTAGCCCAACTAACCAAAAGGAAGGAAGGAAGGACACAAATTAATAGAATCAGAAATGAACAGGGAAACATTACAACACACAAAGAAATTCAGACTATCATAATGAATAGGAAAACATTACAACACACAAAGAAATTCAGACTATCATAATGAATACTTAAACGTGTAGTTCATTAAGTTGGAAAACCTAAAATAGATAAGTGTCTAGATCCAGCCAAACTACCAAAATTAAACTAAGAAGTCAACAATCTAAAGAGACTCTTAGCAAACGAGGAGATTGTAATAATAATTAAAGCCTACTAGTTAAGAAATTCAGTTCAGAGCAAGATTAATTCGCAGCAGAATTCTATGAGACTTTCGGATAAGAGCTACAACCAATCTTTCCTAAACTTTAAATATAGATATAGAAGGAGCTGGCTGCTCTTGCCTTGACTGCCTGATAGCATGCTGTCTGAACTGGATACACAGAGCCCACAGCAGGACCCACAGCAAAATGATTGCTAAAGTTCCCTAAAGGCAAGACTGTCCTTCAGGGTTACTGATTCATTAGAGTCTGCCAGACATTCTGCAGGATACAGAAGAAAGTGACTGACAAACTGCCAATAGAGGTGAATAGTCTATCAAATTTCCTGCTTAATGGGAAAGTCTGGATACTATGAGCCTGTAGATTGAAGATGAATGCCCCAATGTTACTGTAGAACTTTGGGTGACTGTTCAGGCAACAAGATGTCTCTGTAAATTTTAGAGTTTGGAAGTTGCTTCTAATGCACTTCTTGTTAACTTAGGTAATATTATATCCTTCTGGGGTCTTTGATGGAGTTGAAGAATAGATAATTATAGTTTTCCTTAGTTATAATATAAGCTAAAGTAGATAGAAATATTGTAACTGTAATTCTTGCTTGATACTTGTTTTGTATATATAATTTTACTATGTTAAAGTTAAAATCTTCCTTTTTATTTAGACAAAAAAGGAGAGATTATGTGGGATTCCATAATTCTCTGTATGCTATGAATATGTTTTATTACCATTGGTTAATAATGAAGCTGATTCAGCCTATAGAAGGGCAGAATATAGCCAGGTTGGAAGAGATATAGACAAAGGCAGGGTCAGAGAGATGACATGCAGCTGCTGAAGGAGAAGGATGTGAGCCACTAGCCAGAACCTTATGGGTAGGCCACAACCTCATGGTGAGTCACAGATTATAGAAATGAGTTAATTTCAGATGTAAGAGGTATCTAGAAATATGCATAAGATATTGGCCAAACAGTGTTGCAATCAATATAGTTTGTGTGATTATTTGGGTCCAAAGGACCGGGAAAAAAACAAGTGGTCTCCACCTATTAGGAGTTGTATAGACTGGTTTAGGTTAATGATTAAGGCGAGTCCCAGAAACTAGGCTAGCACAAATTGATGTGGGATGTCCTTCTGTATGTGTTGCTTTTATTGGTTGATGAATAAAGCTGCTTTAGCCCATGACTTAGAGTAAATTTAGGTGGGAAATCTAAACAGAGATATATAGAGAGAATAGGCAGAGTCAAACAGATGCCAGGCAGCCACCGAAGAAACAAGACATGTAGAAAATGAGGTAATACCATAGCCACATGGCAATACATAGGCTTATAGTAATGGGTTAATTTAAGATGTAAGAGCTAGCTAGAAATATGCCTGAGCTGTTGGCCAAACAGTGTTGCAATTAATATAGTTTTTGTGTGATTATTCAGGTCTGAGTGGCGGCGGCGGGGGGGGGGACACGACACAGTCTCTTGTCTAGCGCAAATTCTTTTAATGTTAGGAGATGTGCTCATGTGTTTTAGTGTCCATCATAGCTGAAACAAAGCTTTAAATAATAACTTAAGGTTAGGTTAAAATGTTTTTGTTAATGGTTTGTAGATAGAAAATCTTGGGCAACAATTTAAAGTTTAGAAACGCACACTTTTAATAGGTGAGCAAAGGACTCATTGAGGTCAGGGAACAAAAACAATGTTAACCTGGCTATTGCTGACAGATATACTTTTCTTTATAGGAAGGGTTGTTGATCAAAGATAACTAATTCCTTGTACCTTTTTCTGCCCTCAGCTTCCTGACATAAAAACTCTTAACAAATTGGTAAGTACGCTTAAGATTTAAAGTACAGCTGACCAATTATTTTTCATGTATAAAAGTTTAGATTTATGATTCCTTTTAAAATTTTTAAAGTTTACCTTTTAAGGTAAATGATAAAGTGAATGATTCTTTCTTTGTAATTGCAAAATGCAGCCTTCCACTAAAAGAACTGGCTGAAAAAAATCTTGCTTGCTTACACTTTGTTAATCTATAAGAACTTGCTTTGACATGAATGTATGTGGGTTCTTGGGAATAATTTTTCACATGTAATACATAAAATGTTTAATCATGCAAGGGATACTAAAACATGTTTTTTGTATTCATTGGAATTATTCACTTATAAATAGCATGAAACCACATTATGATTTTTATATTGCTTGAAAGATTTTACCTGGGTATATTATCTGTAAGAGAAAAATATAAAGAATTATAAGGAAGACATCAGGAAGTAGTTATAAGGAAGTTATCAAAATGGAAGAAGGGAAACATCAGGGTAGAAGTACAGAACAGAAAAAGACTAGAGATCTGGGTGGTGGTGGCACATGCCTTTAATCCCAGCACTCGGGAGGCAGAGGCAGGTGGATCTCTGTGAGTTTGAGACAATTTGAGACAAGCCTGGTCTACAAGAGCTAGCTAGATCCAGGACGGGCTCCAAAGCCACAGAGAAACCCTGTCTCGAAAAACCAAAAAAAGAAAAAGACTAGAGTAGAACAAGTAACAGAAAGAATAATAAAAAGAACTAAACTTTGGCCCTTAGAAAAGTCCTCGTGTCTGTTTGCCCAGCAGTTTACCTATTCTGCATCTCCTCTTCAGTTTCTCTGGCCTGTTGAAGGCTTGTCATTTAACATCACCCCAGGTGAGATCCTGACAGGTTAGAGATGTGTGTGTGTGTGTGTGTGTGTGTGTGCATGCGTGCACACACACATGCAGACATGTGCATGTGCATGCACATATGGTGTATATGTATGTCTATGTGTGTGTTTTCCTTTATTGTTGACCCCAGAGAATTAAATTGTACTCTCTCAAATAGAAAAGTCAATTGTGTGATTAGTCCACCAACTCCATGGCTCTCCTCAGTTCCTGAGATGTTGATAGCTGGTCCTTACAACAGCAGTGACTCAGCAACTAAAGTTTCACAACCAATAATATAATACAAGGAGCACTCCCAATCTGCTTCCAGTATCACCATATACTCAAACCAGATAAGGATACAACAGAAAAAAAATACCTACAGGCTAAAATCCCTGATGAGCATAGACTCAAAATGCTTAATAAATATTTGCCAGCAGAATATAGACATTCATAAAAAAAGATATGCACCATGACCATGTTGGCCTTATACCTGAAATGCAGGGATGTTTCAAAATATAAAAGTCAATATATGTAGTTATACACCTTAAGACAAAAATCACACAATCATCTCAATAGATGTGGAAAAATCCTTTGGTAAGTACAATATCCCTTCATTTTAAAAGTTCTAGAGAATGTAGTGTTAGAGGGAATTTTAACATAATAAAAGTGATATATGAGAAACACGCAGCCAACATAACCCTAAGTGGAGAAAAGCTCACAGAAATAGCACTGAAGCCAGGAATGAGACATGAATGTTCACTCGCTTTTCTTGTGCTCAAAGTACTAACTGGGGCAATAAGGCAAGAAAGAGAA
>JAQHUG010000510.1:738702-759766 GCA_028555095.1 Dicrostonyx torquatus | reverse complement strand
GAAAGGAAGTGAGTCAGTCGCCATGAGGCCCCTGCTGCAGAAGGAAGTACCGTAGATCTAGATCCGTCCGGTAAGTCACCCACCTCATGGTGACATACAGACTTTTATAATGGGTTAGTTTATGAGGTGAGGGCTAGCCAAGAAAAGGATAGAGATAACGGGCAAGGCAGTATTTAAATGAATCCAGTTTGTCATGTGGTTATTTCGGATGCAGGCGACCAGTGGCGGCTGGGGAACATACAACCCGCACACCTCTCCCCTAATTACAACACCAATCATGTTTGGTAACCTCACAAATGGTGGGACAAGGACACCAACCAAGCCTCAAAACCTTCGACCTGCCTTCAACCTGCCCTGCCTTTGAGATGTGCTGAGTTAATCAATGGTGGTGCAGAACTTGTTAGAATGATCAACCAATGACAGGTCTAACTTGAAGCCAAGTTACCCACTGCCTGGGTGTTTGGGGGACCCACAACTGGATGCCTCAGAGGTGTAGAGAGGAACAAAACACAACTGACCTACAAACATAAATGAGATGATTCCTATCCATTCTGCTATACTCGTAGATCAGTGCCTAGCCCAATCAATGTTAGTGTCCCTTTGGCAGCTGATGGGAGCAGATGCAGAGACATCCCCCACCTTGCCCCACAGAAACATTAGGTGGAGCTCACGGAACCAGAGTGAGAGAGGGCAGAGGAAAGATTGTGGGAGCCAGAGAAGTTGACACCAGGAAAACACAGCTCACAAAATCTAAGCAGGGATCACAGAGACTGAAGCAGCAATCGTGGAATCTCCTACTAGGGTTGCCTACTCCAGTCTTGGTATGAGGGTTTGTGCCTAGTCTTATTATACCTTGTTATGCCTTATTGGGCTGAAATTCCTGGGATTCCTTCACTTTCCTGAGGGGAAATTGAGGGGCAGTGGGTCTGCAGGAGAGGGAAGATGGGGATAAACTGGGGGAAGTGGAGAGACAGGGTGTTGTGGTTGTGTATATACAATGATATATTGTATGAGACAAGAATACTGAAAATATTATGTAAAATGATTTGATTTTTTATCTGGGAAAATATAAAAATTATTAAAGAGATAGTGAATTAGAGAGGGAGAGGAAGGAACATGGAGGAGTTGGAGGTAGGATGTAGTTGGAGGCTATTTGTTCATTCCCGGCTGCCCAGAACTGAAATAACCATACAGAAACTATATGGTGCATTAGCTCTAGATTTTTATTGGTTAGCTCTTACATCTTAAATTAACCCATTTTTATTATTTTATATTTACCATGAGGCTTGTGGCCTACTGGCAAAGTTTTGGTGTGTCTGTCTCTGGCGGTGGCTATATGGTATCTCCTTGACTCCACCTTTTTTTTCTAGCATTTAGTTTTCCCCGCCTACCTCTATTCTGCCCTAAGCAGGCCCAAGACAGTTTCTTTATTAACCAATGGTATTCACAGCATACAGTGGGGAATCCCATATCACCGGGACAGGACAGGCCAGGCCAGTGTGATGTACAAACTGTTCATGTATGAAGCTATCAAAACAAAATGACAGAGGAAACAGAATAGAGGAGATACTGGAGTTTCCAGAAGGAGTAGGAAGTAGATGTTTGTTTTGCTTACCTTACAGTAACAATGAATGTTGTAAAACTTACCTTCTTTTTCAATTCCTTGGTCCGTATTCGGCTTGAGAACTGGCAAATCAGTTTTGATTTCTGAAAGAAGAGACACATATTTCATTTGTCATTGTATAAAGTCCATGATCTGGAGAGAGCAGGGCTTAGAGACAGCACAAGTCTAACCAATGAGCATCAGCATTTTATATGCAGAGAAAATCTGAAGGATACATAAATGGAAGTACATCAGTTTCTGACCTTGGAGTTATGTTCCTTTTTTGGTAAGAGAATTCCAACACAGTTTAAGGATTCATGAGTTGCTTAGCAAGGGAGATTTATTTGGAAAAATTCATTATTAGGTTGTTTTGTGGGATCTAGTATACCATAGACTGTTTTCACATGAGTCTTAGAGGTGTAGCCTCTTGATGTAATCTAGAGGTGTAGAACCACATAAGACAGTCGAGGGTGCTTCTAGTGTAACATGGAGGTAGGTAAATCTAGAAGACAGTGTAGTGCCTGAAGAACCACATTTACTTTTGGATTATGCACGCCACCCTCTGTAATGATGTACTTGGCAGGCTAGCCCTTTTACCTGAGTGTACTGTTTAAACACACCTTCCTCCAAACTACTGTACCGTGCAACCTCAGAAACCTCTGGCCATGCAATACCACATCTGAACGAGAAGCTTCCCTACCCTAGGTAACATATCTATACAGTTTCTATTCAAGTGTATTCCCAATGTATCTGGGTATAAAGTTTTAGCCAGGCTGATTTGACCTGAACTGCTTTTGGGTGCATGAGCAGGAAAGTAAAACTTCATCCTCTAGGAAACGATGAGGGAAAACTCCCTATTCATCATCCAATGTCTATACACAGTTGGTCATGGATATGATTAAAATCAGATGCACTATGTCAAGAGGCACATACAGTAGGAACAATGCAATATGACCTAATCTATCAAAACAGAGCTACTCAAACTGCATCTCTTAGTAAACAGTAACTCCTTCCCTTGAACTCCATAAAAGGAAGCCCTGAGAAAAAAATTAGGGCAGCCTGCTGTCAAACTTGATGTTTCATTCCTCTGTATGATTCCACACTATTATTTTTTAATACAGTCATCTTATTTTGCAAATCTGCAGGAGTCCTTATTTTTAGTTCTTCAGGTATGAAGTCGAGAACCTGCAAACATCTACTTCAGTTCCTTATTACTAATAATATTGAAGATGGCTTTACAGAAGTGTTTATAAGGGGCCAATGATGTGGCTCAATTGGTAAAGTGCTTGCTGGGAAAGGACAGAGAACTGAGTGCACATCCTCAGCACCCAGTTAAGGTGCAAAAGCACATCTGTAACCCTGATGCTGAGGAGATGGAGACAGGAGGATCTCAGGGGCTTACTGGACAGACAGTTCAGCCAAACTGGCAAGCTCCAGGTTCAGAGAGAGACTTCATCTCAGAAAATGACAGATTAGTGCAGTGGTCAACCCTTATCATAGAAGTTTCTTTTTCTAGTAGATGGTGACTAACACAGAACTGACCGAGGTACAGAGACTAAGACTATGCTCATTCCTAAACCTGTTATCACATCCTTTCCCTCCCAAGGCTTTGGGATCACTACACAAGAAGAGATGAAAAGTTTGTAAGAGTTAGTGGGTGGATGGAATGTTTTCTGGACATATCAGGGTAGTTGCACATGAATTCACTGCGGTAGAAGCAGAATGCACAGGCTCAGGTTAGAGAAAGTCCAGCACAGAGAGGGGAGGTGAGCACACAAACCACTCCTAGCTAAGCAGCAATTAGTAGCTGATACTGTGGGGAGAGGGAAAACCAGTTTTTTTAAGGGTAGCTCCAGGTAAGTTCATCATATTCCAGTGGGAGGCCATCTACTTAAGAGTATATGGGTAGCACAAACTGTACTTGATGGGTTAAAAAAAGGGTATGTTGAGAGCGTAAGGAAGGACAGATGGATCTGGGAGAAGTTTGAGGGACAGAGGCAGATGTGACCAAAATATAGGAAATTCTGTTGGAATAAAACCTGAGCTTCCAAGGTCCAGTCGAAGAGCAGAAGGTGGGAGAAGATGAGCAAGGAAGTCAGGACAGCGAGGGGCTGGCCCATCAACAGACAGTGTGCCTGATCTAATGGGAGCTCATCAAATCCAGCTGGACCAGGACTGAATGAGCATATGACCAAATCGGAATCTCTGAATGTGGCTGCCAATGGGGGCTGACTGAGAAGCCAATGATAATGGCACTGGGACCTATCTCTTTTGCATGTATTGGCTTTTTGGGAACTTAGTCTATATGGATGCACACCTTTTTAGACATATAGGATGGAGGGGGGAGGGCCTTGGGCTTCCCACAGGGCAGGGTACCCTGCTCCCTCTTAAGGAAGCAGGGGGAGTGAGGAGGGGTAGGGGGGAGCGGGAGGGCCTGGGACAAGGGGAGGAAGTGTAAATTTTTCTTTTAACAATAAAGAAATAAAAAATGAGAAAAAATAAAAAAGGGATGAGGTGGAGAACAACCAAAGGCAGCAGGAATTGACCTCTGGCTTCTGCAGCCACACCTTTGCACACATGGGCATGTAGGTTTACTCATGCCATAACACACCCCTTTCTAGGTAGAAGGTATATTCTGCAAGGATAAAATGAATGGTATGATAAATTCATTATCCAGTTACATGGAACGGCATATTAGTATACATTCTATACTCTAATTATTTTTTAAAAGAAGATATATTTACTTATTATATACAGTGTTCTGCCTGCTTGCAAGCCTGCATGACAGAAGAGGTTCCCAGATCTCATTATAGATGATTGTGAGTCACCATGTCATTGCTGGGAACTGAAGTCAGGACCTCTGGAAGAGCAGCCAGTGCTCTCAACCTATGAGTCATCTCTGCAACCCCTATACTTTAATTCTGTTAGCAGTATGATAGGTTTTCCTATGCCAGAACCACCTCTAACTCATGAAGTACTCTTTGCACTGCTTTGTTAAAATGTCTCTGATGTTATCTGAGAGGAAATTTTCAGTCCCATCATAATCTTATGAGACCACCATCCTATATGTTCAACCACTGACCAAAGTTTCATACAGCATATGGCGCTCCATGGTATGAGGAACAGGAAGGTCATTCCTAAAGGCATTAACAAGCCTTGTGGAGGAAGCCCCTGGAGTCTGGAATGAATAACCACAGAAGAGGGTAGTATGTGTCCCATCAAGAGAAGGATTTGAAGCTAAACATTGGGTCGTGCATAGGTGAGTTATGGAGCCAGAAGAAAGGCTCAGTGGGTAGAATGCTTGCTGACAAGATATGGGGGTCTCAGTTTGGATAACCAGAAGCCCACAGAAACATGGACACAGTGACAAGCATCTAAAACCCCAGTGCACCCCTGGTGATATGGGAGATGGAGACAGGAAAATTTCTGGGAACTAATGACTCATCTTTTCTGAAGCATAGTAGCAAAGAACAAGGGACTCATATCAGGTGAAAGAGGGGATTAACACCTGATGTTGTCCTCATTCTTCCAGATGTGGCTGTGGGGTGCGCGCGCACACACACACAGATAAAAGTCACAGAGAAGAGAATTTGGAGAACTTTGGAAAAAATATAAAGGCCGTATGTGGTCACAAGCATCTGAAATTCAGGAAGATTCAGTAAGATTTTAGGAGAGAACTGGGTGGCCAGAAACAGGGTGACAGTAAACAGGGACAGCACAATATGCTGAGAAAATGGGTAGTCAGTAATCAAGTCTGAAGATGAGGCTCTCTGAAATGTGATTAAGTGGACACACTTGTCAAACAAGTGATAGAGTTGGGATAACACTGTCATAGGAGTTGAGTTTTTAAAGAGGCTGGGGAGATAGGTTAGTGTGTAAGAGTGCTTGTTGTGTAAGCATGAAGACCAGAGTTCAAATACCCAGCACCCATGTAAAAACCCAGACTTGACCATAACACTTGTAATCCCAGTGTGGTGAGAGGCAGAGACAAGAGGGCTAATGTGGATTGCTAGTTCATAGGTTCCTAGCCCAAGGTTCAGTTAGAGATTCTGATAGGAGCAAATGCAGAGATCCACAACCAAGCACTGGGCAGAGCTCTAGGAGTTCAGTTGAAGAAAGGGAGGAGGGATTATATGAGCAAAGGTGGGGTCAAGATCATGATGGGAAAACCCACAGAGACAGCTGACTGAAGTTCATGGGAGCTCACAGACTCTAGACCGATAGCTAGGAAGCTTGCATTGGGCCAACCCAGACCTTCTGTAAGTGGGTAACAGTTGTGCAACTTGGTCTGTTTGTGAGGTCCCTCTTAATGGGGCCAAGACCTGTCCCAGGTGCATGAGCTGGCTTTTTGGAACCAACTCCCTATGGTGAGATGCCTTACTCAGTCTTGATCCAGGGAGGAGGGGCTTGGTACTGACTCAACTTGATATGTCGTGCTTTGTTGATTCCCATGGAAGGCCTTATCCTTTCTGAGGATGGGGACAGTTAGAAAGGAGGTGGGTGAGACAGTGGGAGGAGAGTAGGGCAGGGAAAATGTGGTTTTATGTAAAATAAACTTAAAATTTAGTAAAAAGAAATCCAATCTCAAGGGAATAAGACAAAGAGTGCCCTGTGTCCTCCTCTGGTTTCCATGTGCATGGGTGTGTATACACATGCAGCCACAGGTGGAGTGCATATCCCTGGACATACACAAAGAAAATGAAATTAGACAGGTACCAAATGAAAGGAGCCAGACAGAGTCAGGCAAGCACTGTATGATCTTAGTTAAACATGAAATCTACAAGATCTAAACTTTCGAACATGGTGGTACATTTTTTTTTCTAATTTCAGGACATCTGAGGTAGATGCAGGGGTATTTCAAATTTGAGACCAGCCTGGTCTATACAGCAAGACACTTGAAATAAAGGAACAAACTTATTTATCTCACGAATAAGTTCTTGGATTCAAATGTGGGTGGTGATGGATTGTTTAATCTACATACAGCCATTGCCCATCTTATTTGTTTACCAAATAATCATTGTACTGTGCATCTTGAATAAACTCAAACTTTCTCCACTAAATAATTTAGACAAACATTGTCTGGTGCTGGCTTACTTAGAATGTCTAGCTAACCACCTTGTAGCAGGTACAATTCCTTAAAACCTTGTCAAATTTCATCTCTGATAGACCATCAACTGATATCATAAGATCCACTAACACAACCCTAGGAAAAGTTGGGTGGTCTTGGCTTAAGTATGAATGGCCATGGGACCTTCCAAACTATCTTTCAGTTACTGTTGCATTGAGCCCAAGTCATATTTTATAATACACCAGTGATGTCAAGAAAATTGAAAAAAATTGATATTTCCCAAATTCTTACAATAGCTATCCTTGTCAATTCAGCATGGAGGAAATAAGCCTCCAGGCACGTATATGAGGGATTGTCTAGATTAAAAACCTCTGAGATTGTATGTGAGAGATTACCTTGATTATGGTTAATTAATATGGAAGGACCCACCTTAGTTGTGGTGAGACACTTCCCGGAGCAGGGATCCTGGGTTGCATAAATGGAGATGACAAGCTGAGCACTGGCCTGCATTTATTAATTTACTGCTCTCTTCACTTCTACATTTTATTTATATCTATATTTGTACTTCTGTGATTGTGTGTGTCACATGTGTTTAGGTGTTCCAGGAGCCCAGAAGAAGGTATGGAATTTCTGGGAGCTTGCATTCCTGATGTGGGTGCTGAGGAAACCCAACTCAGGTGATCTGGTAAAGCAGTAGATGCTCTTTTTTTCGTTTTCTTTTTTTTTATAAAAGAATTTATTTTTCCATTCAAAAAAAATTTACACTTCCTCCCCTTCTGCAGTAGATGCTCTTAAGGGCTGAGCAATTGTCCCAGTCTTGCTCTTTGCTCTTGACAGTGAGTGTAATAATGTGAGCATCTCTTCCAGGCTCCTGACTTTATAACTTCTCTGCCACAATGGACTGTACCTTGAAGTTGTGACTACCAATATACCCTCCCTCCGTTAAGTTACCACTCTCAAGATATTTTATCCCAGTCACAGGAAAGGAATCTAAGATGGCTAAGGCCAGTCAATCCGTGTCCCTTAGAAGGGCCAGACAGTAAATAGTTTCTGCTTTTTAGCCCATAATTCTCTGTCTGTACCCTTAATCACTGTGGGAAAGCAGCCACAGGTAATAAAAGCAAATAGGCCTGCTGTATTCATATAAAACCTGTTTGATGACTGGGTATGGAGGCACATAACTATAATGCTAGCATTGGGGAGGTTGTGAAATGAGGATTTTGAGTTCAAAGTCAGCTTGAGCTACATGGTGAGAACCTGTCTCAACAAAGTCAAACAAAGAAGCATCCTATAAAAGCCACCTACTGGCACTGATTTGAACTCCACTTGCTTTTCTGAAATATTTTCCCTGTATCATACCACTTAAAAATATAAAAGTTGGGATGGCAAGATAGATGAGCAGGTAAAGACATTTGTCACCAAGTCTGATAGCCGGAGTGTGATACAGAAGCTACATGGAAGAAGATGGGAAATTCAGAACTGAGATCTACAGGTTACCCTCTGACATCTGTATGTGTGCCATGCCACATGCATGCATGTCATATGCATACAAACATAAAAGAAGTGTAAAACCTGTAGAAAAGACTCTAGGCTTGTGAGTTTTAGGAACACAGTTGATGTGGTATTTTTCTGGCTTTCAGGATTCTACTGTTTACTGCTCTTAGCTCTAGGTCAGCTTTTGTTAGCCCATGGTGGTCAGCTGCAGACTTATAACTAAGTGTTGGGGCTAAGTGACCACTGCATGGTGCTCAGCCCTAAACTGGCATCTATATCACCTCTTCCAAGGCTCAGAGGGAATTTCAGAGAGATGGTGGAAAGAATGTAAGAGCCAGAGAGGAGGAGGAGTGTTGTGGGATGCTGTGTTCCAGGCACGGCAAGGCTATTGTACTCTTGAACTCTTAGTGTCTGGGGTTACCTACATAAAATTGGGCCCACAAACATTCCATCATGAAGGGAGCAATGCCTTCCTCAGCGATGTATCCCCTGTAAGGTGCCCAGTGTTTCTGGAAATAGGCCCTCGCCTGTGCTCCTAGCAATGCTAGTGAAATTACTAGATAACAAAAAAAACAGCCTCAACAAAACTAAGACATAGCTTGATCTAGTAGATGGTTCAACACTCATGCATGTAGAGTGAGTTCAGTCAGAGGCTTTTAAAAAAGGAAAGGATTGCATGCAGTTGGGAGGGGGAATGCAGGGCATGGCATATAAGTGGAAGTGATCAAAATGCATTGTGTGCGTGTACAAAATTTTAGACAAGAACAACAAAAGAAAAAGGAAAAAAGGGCAAGGCACTCATCCTATTCTATCTCTCAGGATAAGAGACAGCTTACTTCTCCCCACTGTCCCAAGTACCTGCTGACTCCTATTAGATAGAACCTTGTTGGAGCTCACAACATCCCAACCCAGTATATTCCTGAGGGACTGGCAAGGTCTATCTTCTCATATCCTTTGGTGTTTAATGAGGAATCTTTTTAAAATAGAAATCCTCAGGTTCTCAATATCCCACAAATAAAAATTATCCACAAGAAACTTACTTAATATGAAAGGAAGACACTTTTTACCAGCCTTTTTCGACGGTGTTTCTGAAAAAGAAAGAAATAGAAGATGTTTGCATCTTTCCAACCCCAGACCCCAGAGGGGTTGCAGCTCTCTTTTTTACTGTCTTTCACTCTGGACTGACTCTTATGGGGGTATCAAGTTGCTTTCTGATTTTACCTGAGGCTTGTCCCATAGGTGGGAGCTTAGGTCTCATAAGTGTGTGTGTTGGGGGGGGGGTTGAATGAGAATGGTCCTCATAGACTCAATGTATTTGAATGTTTGGTTCCCAGCTGGTGAACTGTTTGGGAAGGATTAGGAGGTGTGGTCTTTGAGGAGATGTGTCACTGGGGGGTGAGTGTAAAGGTTTCAAAAGCTGGCATCAGGTCTTGCTGTTTCTCTGCTTCCATCTTGTGGTTAAGCTAAGTTCTCAGCTTCCAGGTCAAAATGAAGCCCCACACTAATATTAGTTAGCCCCAATTATACATCCTGGATGCCAGGGTACCTAAAGTTTCCAGGATGTCTCCAAGAATAAGCAACAGGACTAAAGCAAAGGGTCTCAATTTCAGGAGATTTCATTCCATTGTGGATATCTGGCCAGATCTTCAGTCATTTGAGAGTTAAAAGTTGATGGAGATGCTGTGCATCTGATTGGCATGAGGATTTTGGAATAGCAGAGGGTACCAGAGATAGTACCAAAAATACTAGAACCAATTCACAGAGTGATCTCATTAGTGCTATTAGTGCTGCAGACCTAAAGGAAGGTAGAGGTATTAACTTGTATGAGAGTATGAATATGTCTGCAAATATTTACGAACTACTTGGTGAAGGGAATCTAAGTTAGGATTGAGAATAAAATCAAATGTACATTTTAATTCACTGCCATTCATGGTATCTCCAGAGTAAGGTCATGGGCTGGAAGGATAACTCAGCAGTTAAGAGCATGTACACTCTTCCAGAGGACACAAATTTGATTCCCAACACAGTGGGTACCTTTTAACTGCCTAGAACTTCAAGGGACTGGGAAATCTTTTCTTTCCTCTGCACGCACACACACACACACACACACACACACACACACACACACGACATCCATTTACAGACACACAATTTAAAAATCATAAATTGAGTCTCAGAAAAATAAAATAGGATCATAAGTTTTATATAAGTAGCATCAGTTTAAGCAGACTGTGAGAAGTGGATCTTGGTAGATATATAACATCCTACTAGACCTTGGAAGGGTATTTAAAAAATCCAGACAGGTGTTCCTGATAGTTTGTGTTCCTGTAGCACTTGGATCTGAACAGGCAACCCCTGCAAAGCTCAATGCTATTTCTGTGTTTTTCCTTAAAACATGTTTTCTGAAGCTGAACATAGTGTCACCCACCCAGCACTCAGGAGGCAGAGGCGAGGGCATCTCTGATGGTCACCTTGAAGGTGAGCCTGGTCTACAGAGTGAGTTCCAGGAAAGCCAGGGCTACATAGTGAAACCCTGCCTAAAATAAAGCAACAAAAAAATCCTCGAAATTGTTCTCTACTTGTGTATGGAGGCGGGTGAGGGAGGGTACACATACACATAGGCACAGACACACACACTGGCTCTCATATGTGTGAGTGTGTGGTATGTGTGTGAGTTTGCACATGCGTGTACGTGTGTGCGCACGCATGTGCGTGTGTGTGCATGTGCATATGTGTGTTTGTGTGTGTGTATGGACTAAAGGACAAGCTTTAGTGTGGTTATTCAGGCACCACACACCTTGGATTTTGAGGCAGAGTCTCTCATTGGCTGGGAGCTCAGCAGTAAGAAGGTTAGGATCTTCCTATCTTCACCTTTCCAGTGTTGGGATTATATGCATGCTATAATGCTTGACTTGTTTTGAAAAAAAAAAAGAATTCTGAGGATGACTCAGGGTTTTATGTTTTTCTGGCAGCTCTCAACTGACTGAGCTATCTCCTTAGCCTTCCTATTTTTTGAAACAGCCACTTACCATCTAGCCTAGGCTGGTCTAAAGCTGAAAACAATCCTCTTGCCTCAACCTCCCCAGCACTGGATTCCAGGTGCCATTCATCATGTCTGAGTTATTTCTACATTTACAGAACCCTTGAGACAATTGCTCTTTGCTAGGACACAGTATGGAGTGGTTTCTGCTTACCTTTGAGTAGTTTCACTACCAACTCTGCTAGATCTGCACGGTTTATCTCCTGTAAGAGCTGCATCATGACTTTCTCCACCCAACCGCTGGGGCAGTACTCTCTGAGAATTTCTGCTAGTTGAGCTCCACCAGCCATGTTCAATGTGATCTGGGGGATCTGTTTCAGTGTTTCTGGCAGAGAACAGTTCTTTAGGGCTTGCTTGAAGTTGTTCAACTCAGTGTGGTCCAGCTTCTTCAGGATATCTTCCAGATGGGAATATGACTGATTGGAATAGTCCATCCTGAGCCACAGGTAAGATATGAGCTTCCAGCTTTATAGAACTATGGGAAGAAACAAAGAGTCAGCTTTCTTACCTTAAATGCTGGTGACCTTTGTGCCATGGCAGAGCTATCAGCAGAGTCAATTTTGCTTCTTCAAGAGCAAACTGCAGGCAGTGGTTAATTTCACACTGAGTTCCATTCCTTGGCTTAGTTTAAGGATTTAATTTAATTAATCTCTTAATTTGAGAGTCAATCTCTTTTGAAAACACTCAAGACTCTTAAGTCACATTAGAAGTCTACAGTGTCATATCTGTTCCTAGGATATTATTGAATACATTTAAGCTTTAATAAGTATTAATAAACTGATAAAAATCCTGCCATAAGTCTCCATAACAACCCAATATGGAGTTACCTTATGGTGTTTATGGAGCAAGGGTAGAGTTTAGAATCTGTGAGAGGTGAAAGCATGTGCAAATGTCTACAGACAAACCACCTGGAGAAGGAACTCTGAGATGAGAAACAAAACAGGCTATATAATTTTACATGGTTTCATGTTTTTAAAAAGCCCAAGACTCTCAAGATTAATTCCCTACAGCAGGCATTAAGTGTTAGCAATATTAAATAGGAAATTGGGTTGAAAATCTTTGACACTCAGTTGATCACCAAGTTATTTTCATTTGTCCCTGATACAGTAGATGGGGTAAAGTTTTACAGACAGCCTAAATAGATTTTTCAACCCTGTTCATACAGAAGAGAGGAAGAGACCTGTTCAGTCGTCCTCATTAACTTAGACCATGAAACCCAATATGGACAAGTTCAACAGAACCTCCGTATATGAGTTACCCATGCATGCTTCAGCATTGTCAGGGAATAAACTTCATTTTTTTTTGTATAGGAGAGGATAGCTGTACTCATGAGATAGCCTCTGCTGATGGCTTGAGAGTGTCTGTACTTATCTCTAAGTTCACCGAATTGCTCACATTAAATATGCACATATGCATCTTGAGTTATTTCATTCATTTCCCCAGCTCTACAGAGGAGCAATCATCAAAACGGTATCTCTTCACGTTGGATAAAGTGGCAAAAGTCAATCTAATTTACATTCATATTTCAGTGGTGTTAACAAGATCAATTTCAGAATATTAACAGTACCCACTACATAACAGAGTCTAGTGCCACTAGGGAGGAAAGATAACAGAAAGAACACACACTAACCATACACTATGTTGGAATAAGCCATTGGGTGATGCATAGCGATTTGCTAGAATTCAAAAAACCATGGGGCTGCAGTTCTCAACCTGTGGGTGTTGGCCCTTTTAAAAAGCCCTATCTCAAAATATTTACATTGTGATTCATAACAGTAGCAAGATTACAGATAAATAGCAATGAAAATAATTTTATGGGTAGGGTTCCCCACAACAGGAGGAACTGGATTAAAGGGTTGTAGCATCAGGAAGGTTTAGAAGCACTGATGTATAATGAGAGATAGGGAGGTCCTCTTTGGATGGTGTGGTGTAGGAAGAGGTATGAAAAGAAGATACTCAAACAGTAGGCCTACTGGCGCATGCTTGTAATCCTAGCTACTTGGGTTGCTGAGGCAGGAGGATTGCTAAATTCAAGGCCAGACACTGAGTGGAAGAGATTCTGTCTCCGAATAAAAAGTGGAAGCAGACAGATAACCTATTCGGAGACACAGAGAGAGACAGATACAGAGAGATAGACAGATGACAGAGACACAGAAACAGATGAGAGGGACACAGAGACAGACTGGCAGGGATGCAGAGGCAGACCCACAGGCAGACAAGGGTAGGCAGGCAGACAGACAGGCAGAGGCAGAGATAGGCATGCAGAGGCAGACAGAGGTAGACACAGGCAGGCAGACGTGCACACCATTGGAATACAGTTCAGTAGAATGCTTCTCTTGTGTGTGGAGCCCCTAAGATCAATTCCCATTAAAAAAAATAAAAAATACACCTATAGAATTAGTCTCTTTTAAATTAGCTGACAAGAACACAGTTGAAAAAAATATGAATTGAAAGGATTCAGTGTGACTACAAGGCTACGACACAGACAAGAAGCTATTAGCTGGTTCTTTACATAGACTGGTTAGGTAAAACAGTTCACACAACTGAAAAGAAAAAGACCTGGCTAGCAGAAGGATTCTACTGAGGTCCTGAGCATTTATCTCAGTGAGCTGAGCATCATAAGGACCTAGGTGTGGTCCTCAGCACATCAAATAAAGAGCCTACAAAGCCAAATGCCTTCCCTGCCAAAATGCTACAGAAAAACAAAGGTGTCTGGGCAAGGGTATGTGAGTGTGTTTGAGTTAGGAACGTGGTGCAGATATGCATCGGTATGAAAACTCACAGAGACTTTCAGGCTGTGATGCCCAAAATCCTGCTTCCTTCTCTGCTGTGTTAACTGGTTGCTGACAGGTTGTAGAAAGTAGGGCAGCTCCCTGTACTGGCCATTTGAGGAGTTGTTCCTGGGTGGCTGGGTAAATTATGCCTGCTATTTACGCCATGCTCAGTGCTGGCTGCTGTGCCCAGGTGAGTCAGATACTCTCAGGTTAAGGGGGAAAGTTGGGCTTGCTTCACTGAGTCTGTGTGTTTAAGGAGGTATTGAAAATGCCTGATCTGGAAATACATTGAAGGTCAGAAAAGATAACACATGAATCTAGGAGACAAATGTAAATCACGTGTGGACAGTAACTGGGACAGATCATAGATTTGATGCTGAAGCTCAGCTAAAGTGACCCTTAAATGTTACAGAATCTCTGTAAACAAAATGTGGTATCTTCTGTTAAGGGGAGATACTTAACCAGGCATGGTGGGTCATGTCTATAAGTCTAGTACGCGAGAGGTTAAATCAAGAGGATTGCCTTGAGTTTGAGGCTAGCCTGGACTACAGTAAGACCCTGTCCCAGAAAAGAAGTGGGTGAGGAAAGTACAAAGGGGCAGAGGTGGCTCTCAGAACAAAATCGTAGCATTTTCTAGACTCAACCCACAGCTTGGGATGACACCTGGTAGGCTCAGGTGTTGCTGTTTTCCACATCTCAGTGCTGATTCCTCTCAGAACAGAAAAACCCTGGCACCAGAGTTTTGCTATATTCAACACCACAGCTGCCTCTTTGAGACTCTGAACCACTGACTTTATCCTGGACCTGGATTCCAGCAGAGAAAAAAACGATTGCAGGTCTTAGGAGGCATTAGGAAGGCCTCTTCCACGCCCTCTACAAACTTCACATAGGGAAAAGCTGAGGGCTGAGAATGTGGTTTAGTTGCTTGAGCGCTTGCCTAGCATGCACAGAATACTTCATAAATTGAGTACAGATGCAAGCCTGTAATCTCAGCATGCTAGCGCTAGAGGAAGGGGGATCAATTTAAAGATATCCTTAGCTATAGGGCAAGTTGAAGACCAGCATGGGCTCCATGACACTCTGCTTCTAAGAAGCAAACTTGAGTGCAAACCCCGCACCTCATAATTCTTCTGGCAAGATATCAACTTTTCAAATAAAGGGAGGAAGGAACCACAAAGACACCCAAAAGAAGAGTAAATAGCCAGATTGCCGCTCACCTCTCCAAGGCCAGCATCTGCTCAGGTTCATAGTGCTACAGGTGCAGGAAAGCATGCTTTAAAGTGGGTGTCTTCCCACCCATGCTCTGTGATTGGCCCCTGGGAATCAATCCCACCACTGAGAAATTGCTATCCAGGAAAGGGATAGGTGGAGCCTGACTCCCACCCCAACCCCATGCTGTTCCTGGCTACACAGTTGTTTTAAATTTTGATTGCAATTAGACTAATCCATTCCAGGGTGGGGGATGGTTAGGTATTATTTCACAGTGCTAATGTCCCAAGAGTATGTTTTGAGGTCAAGTGGCTGTCAAAAATTAAAGAGCCATGAAGGTCAAAGGGGACTTGAGAGGGGGAAAGACAAGAGATGGTCATGGGGAGAAAGAATGACAATGAATCATGTTTTCCCTCTTACAGGAATCTAGACTTATTAAATTTTCTAATATTTGTTATTGTGTGTAAGTGTGAGTCTGTGTGTGTGTGTGTGTGTGTGCATGACTAGGGGTTGGAACCTAGGGATTCACACATACTAAGCAAGTATTCTATTACTGAGGCATAATAATAACCTTTAAATCATGCATCTATTTATCAAGTGCTGAATTTCATCTGAGGAATCTCTACTTTTAGCCAGAATCTGGAGCACATGATCCAGTCCATCATTAGAGAAGAACTTTTGTAAAAAGCAACATTAATCTCTATGATCCAGACTTTTCTTTTTCTGATAGTTCTGAGAATTTTTCTGAGACAGGGTTTCACTATACAACCCTCACTGTTCTAGAACTCACTTTGTAGGCTAGGCTGTCCTTACACACAGAGCTCCATCTGCCTCTGTTTCCTGAGTGCTGGGATTAAAGATGTGCACCACCATGCCCAAACCTGAGACTTCTTTTGACACAGTCTCATTTTTTTTAAATCTATGTGTTCATCTGAAATCACCCTGTTGCTCAGGTTCACCTCCAATTCATAACAATTCTCCTGCTTCAGCCTCCTAAATGCAAGGCATGACTCATTATACCGGGTTAGTTCTGAGACTGTTGTCCAGTTCTGCAGTGCTTTGAAGCTTAAATTCTTTTTAAAAAATATTTATTTATTTATTATGTATACAATATTCTGTCTGAGTGTATTCCTGCAGGCCAGAAGAGGGCACCAGACCCTATTACAGATGGTTGTGAGCCACCATGTGGTTGCTGGGAATTGAACTCAAGACCTTTGGAAGAGCAGGCAATGCTCTTAAATTCTTCAATAATTTAGTTGAAACACTATCAATTTCCCAGATGTATTTTAGAAATTTCATACTTTTTGCTATTGTGTTGGTAATCATTCCTATGGTCTTATACATGGCAGGCAGGTGTGTTTTCTCTTAGTCAAATCCCAGTCCTCAGGTGATCTATTTTGTGGCAGAATTAGGGTAGAGGAAAGCTTGTTTTTACTCTGTCAAATCAGTTTGGTCCCTTTCAGAGATTTCTTCTCCTTTGTGTCCTATTTCTTAAGATGTTAGATGAACAATTTGGTTTCATCATGTCCATCTAGAATCTTAGCATGCATGACTCCATTTTGATTTTAGGCTGGCTTGTTGAAATCCATGTGGAGTCTTATGACTTTTATTTAACAGTTTATTATTATTGTACAGGGTTAAAGTTACTTTTATGCAAGTAGCAATGTTCCTGGTGTGTAACTTGCTCAACTACCACCCCATTTGTCTCCAGACAGGGTTACTTCTCATTTTATGACACTAGTACATATAAAAGTTTATGTATCTATATCAGTTGCACAAGTATGAGAAAACTCATTTTCTTTTCTGAGAATGACTCAATTATGTTAACCTGGTTATTTCCAGTTACATTCATATGCAAACAACTTTATTTGTGCATGTGTATGTGTGTTCTTTGACAACATCTTATTTTTAAAGGAAAAGCAAGGATTCCTAGCAAAATGGAGGAGTGGTTATCTCCCCCACTTCCAGCATCAATCATGTTTCAAACTGCAATCTGTGTTCCTGACGAGCTAGCTGCCTGTAATTTGGAAGCTTCCACAGTCTTCTCCTGTGCTCAGTTAAGTTTACTAGATGGCTCAGAGAACTCAGGCAAACACATTTGTGTGCATTTACCCATTGATTACAGTGTTCTGAAGGACACAAATAGCCAGTGTAAGAGGCAGGGTGAGATTCGTAAGGGTCCCTAGCCAGAGTCTCTTGTTTTCAAGGAGTTAGGTTACTCTATTCTCTTATGTGGGAATATTCTTGTTCATAGACAAGAAAATCCCTCAAAGTCTCATACTTTGGGGTGGGGGTCTGTGAAGACTTCTTTAGGTGGCCATAGGTGATTATACCACTGGTCACTAGTGACCCACTTGAATGGCAGCCCTTATTTCCTCCATGGAGGTCAAGTGGAAGTGGGACGGAAAATTCAACATGTGGTTGGTTGCTGTGGCAATGAACCCTTCAGTATTGTGGTTGCCTTGGATGATCCCCCAAATTACCTTAAGTTAAGCTGAAGCATAGCTGGCTTGTCGCCTTCTTAGCTTTGTCTTATACCCCCCCAGTAGGTTTCAGAAACAAGGGTCAAGTATTTTAACCAAAGATATTCCTGTTGTTTCACTGTTGACGTTACAGAAAGTCAGGGACCCTTCACAAAACCCTCAATTCTACATGCGTGGGATGAAGCTTAGTTTGCAATGTGATTGCCTAGCATGTGCAAGTACTTGGATTCAACAACCCAGCACCACATAAATCAGGCATCGTGGTCCATGCCGGTAATCCCAGCATCAGAGTTACTTCAAGGCAAGTCTGTGCTACATGAGACTTTGTCTAGGAAAATAAAGTGAATATATTTTAAATTTCTTATAAAAATATCCTACTTCACCTAACTCAGGTGTTCTGGGAAAGGACTTGTATCTTCGTGTCACCTGGTGTGAGTGGGGTGCTGGCTAAAGTTTCTGACTCATCCAAACCCACCCTCAGCCAATCAAATTAAAATTGTGGAGGATGGAGCACAGGTGTTTAATCATTTATGGCTAATATCTATTTAATCCTAGACCATCTTTCCAGTCTGGCAGCAGGGCTCCAGAGAATGGGAGGAAAGACTGTTACAGAGCTGAGCCCTGTGGAAGAACCTTCATGTAGCCATGTTGAGCAAGGCTGTACTCAAGCAATGAGAGAGTCCCAGCACAGAGCTGGTCACTACTGTGTTTACTGTCTGTCTCTGTTTCCTCTTCGGTGAATAGGGCTTACTGGTTGGGGGTTCAAGGAGGATTTTTTTTTTTGCAGACTCAAAGTTAGTCCTACTCATCTAAATACCTATAATTACATTATGTAGTTTAAATTAAAATTTTTATCTTCAAAGCTGTTAATCTCATAACTCACATACACACAGAATAACATTTTAAAGGAACTTTTTTTTTTTTTCGAGAAAGGGCTTCTCTGTAGCTTTGGAGCCTGTCCTGGAACTAGCTTTTATAGACCAGACTGACCTCAAACTCACAGAGATCCACCCGCCTCTGCCTCCTGTGTGCTGGGATTAAAAGCATGCACCACCACCACCCGGCGTTAAAGAAACATTTTTAAAAATGAATTTCATATAAGAATACATTGTTTTTTGGCCATAATGGTTCCTATGTTCTGCCTGCCACATCCTAGATCTACCTCCCAACTTGATCTCCTTTTTAATACTCATGGGTGTGGGGCCATTCACTGGAGGTGGTTGACCTACCAGGGGTCACACCCTTATACTCCCTTCCCTAGGAATCGTCAACAGTCGGAAGTTTCTTAGTTAGGGATGGGAGCTCATGAGCCCTCTTCCTCCATGTTACAGTACTGACTAGCTTGATCATTTCATGAATGCGGTGATGCAGTCCTGTGGTGTCCAGACCACTTCACTGCAGTCTTCCAGACCTCTGTGTTTTACAGCTTTTCTGCACCTGTCGCCTCTATGCTGGTTCCTGAGCCTTGAGATGAGGATGATGATGATGATGATGATGATGATGATGTGTGTGTGTGTGTGTGTTTGAGTGTGCGCGCATATTGAATGCTTTAAAAAAAGGTTTTACTGACTGAGTTTTTTTACTGTAAAACTCATTCCTGTTAGGCAAAGGTTTACAGCATGATGCTAGCACCACCAGGGCTCAATCTTAGAGCATTTGCATCACATAGAACAGCTCCCCCCATCCATCCATCAGTAAGAACATGTACTCGTGCGATAGCTGGGGATAGGGCAAACCTGTCAGTATCCAACCCTTAATCTTCTATCCTTTGGCAGGCCAGACCTGCATTTCAGTAGGTGTTGTGGTAATGGAGGCAGAGGGAAAGTAGCTTGTGTTTATGGCGGGGGTTCATTGGTCTGTATTTCCCCTCTAAACACCTATAGTGACAACATAGCAAGGGGAACTGTAAGGCCAGGTGCAGCAGCTCACTGAGAAAAGACTCCACCTGTTCTAAGGCATCAGGCTGTTTTCAAGTTGCTTCTTGGTAGGAGATACTGTGCTTTAGTCTGTGAGGAAAGCACCTCTCAAGGCTTATTCTGGTTCAACTCTGACTTTAATCAGGGCTGACTGGCCATCAACTCACACCTACCCCAGTTCCAGAGTAGCTCTGGCTCCTAAAGTTGAATAGAAACAGCAGTGTGGTTATGAGGGCCTGGCAGGGACAGTAGAGATAATGGTCAAAGGTTAAGGGGATAAAGAAGTTGTGTCTGAATATAGAGCAGTAGTTATGGTTGATAATGGAATAAGTGTGTCTTTAAGAGTTTGAGATTCCTCTACATAGAGAGACACGGAGGAAATCGATGTGTTATTTAGTTTGGTTTGACAGTCATATAAAGTGTGTGTATCATAATTTCATGCTGCCTGCTTTGAAAATGAAACCACATCTCACTATTACTGGAGTGCCAGGGAAGAATGACCCTTTCCTGCAAGGGCAAAGTTACTCTCTCTTGTCACTGGGGGTGTGGCTGGCTGCACAGGGGATTTTTATTTTGTGCTTTTTGAAGCTAGCCTTTACTTCTACCCTTTGTCTCAATTGCTTTCCCCAATTCAATTTTTGATGAAGAACCCCTCCCCCCTTTTACAATGGTGGCAGCTGCAGCAAGTTCGAGGCCAGCAATCACACTTCTTATGCTAACCCTCTGTGCGTGTTTCTCTCTGTGTGTGTGTGTCTGTTTGTGTTTCTGTGCGTGTGTCTCTGTGGGTGTGTGTCTGTGTCTGTGTGTGTCTCTGTCTCTCTGTGTGTGTTTCTCTGTGTGTGTCTGTATATGTTCGTATGTCTTTATATTCTTTGCATGGCTTGGTTCTCTGGGAAGCTGTCAGTCAAACAGGCAGGATGGTCATTAGAAAATAAATGCCTGCTGTAAGTCTCAGGGAAGTGGAATTGGGTTTGAGTTGCGTTTTCCCTACTCTGGGAATTCTCAAAAGTGTGGTTTATCTCTTCTTGTATATTGAGATAAACTAGGACTTGCTCTCTGTATCTGCATCAAGTGTTAATGGGTCATCCCTGGATGTGCAAAGTGCTAACCTCCATTGAGTACTAACTAGTCTTGATTCATACACTCTTTTTGATTCATACACTTTTTTTGTGTGTTTGAAAGTCTATCTTTTCAGTTAACATGCAAAATGGGTTTCATTATAGAATCTTAATAATGTCATTATGATTTGTTCTCATCCACCCTTCTCTGTAACTGCTTTTCTTCCATACCCACCCCACCCCATTCTCCTTTTCCTTTCTCTCCTAAATAGTTTTATCTTTGGCTTTCAAGGCCCAAGTATTCCTTTACCCACTTTTGTGAGCTCTGATACCTGATAGACTAAGGACGCAGGTTCGCGGCTGAAGGCGACTATTTAGAAAGACAATAGCCGAGGTTTTGGCTCCAGCTTCTCTGATTC
>JAQHUG010000510.1:715770-728424 GCA_028555095.1 Dicrostonyx torquatus | reverse complement strand
ATTGGGGATTAGTATTTGGGAAAATAGAAGACTCCATGACAGGTTATGGGCTCATACTTAGTAATCAAAACCCTCAAGGAATCTGTCGAGCTATGTTACTGTGTTTTGCTTATCCTCAGAGCTTTGTTTCTGGATTATGTTTTAACTGTACGTATTAACTTGCATTTCAAGTATTGGTTGTTTTTAGTGTGTCTCTAAGAATTATTAATGCTTAAGACTTTTAATTGTTAAAATTATATTCCAGTATACTAAAATCTATATAAACATATAATCTGAATATAACATTTTGCATATAATAAATACATTGTCAATAAAAAAATTTTCAAACCAGACAGTAAAGAAAATAGGCTACTTCCTAGGCAATATGTGAACACTGTGTTTTAATAAAGTTTTCCACAAAAACAAAACAGGTATATGGCTGGTTTTTACCAGTCTGCGCCAACTTGCTGACCTCTGCTCTGGTCCTTCATTCATCACCTCTGCTTCCATTATTTATTTTCAGATGGAGCAAGAGTAGTGACGTGAGGCCAGGATTCTGTTCTACTGCTTACTACACATGAAGCATTCTGATGAAGAGACTCGTTGTCGTAGCTACTCAAAGACTTCAGTTCTCAATTTCTTGAATGTGAAAAGTGGACTAAACAGGTTGTATTACTGTTCTGTTACTATGATAAAACACTGTGGTCAAGGCAACTTATGGAAAGAAGAGTTTATTTGGATTTAGGTTCCAGAGGACAAGGGTCCGTCCATCATGAGTGACAGGCATGGCAATAATCCACAAGACAGCAAAGAGTCAAAGAGCAAGAAGCTGAGAGCTCACATTGCAACTGTGTTCAGGGAGTAGAGAGTGAATTAGAGGTGTCATGGTGTCATGAACTCTTTACTTTGTGCTGCCCTTTGCCCCACTGGCTCCTACAATCCTTCCTCCATCTCCTTTGAAGGATTCCATAAGTTCTACCTAAAGTTTGGTTGTGGGTCTCTGCCTCTGTTTCTATCAGTTGTTGGATGAAGCCTCTCTGATGACAGTTGGGCTATGCATTAATCTATGAGTAGAGCAGAATACATTTAGAAATCATTTCACTGACGTTTTAAAAATTAATCAATTCATTTTGTTTTATTTATTTTTGTTTTTACATCCCAACTAGTTTACTCTCTCTTCTCTTCTCCAGGTTCCTCCTTCCATCTTCACTCCCCCATCCATTCTTCCTCCTGTTTCTCTTCAGATATGGATGAGCTTCCCATGCATGTCAGCCATCACGGCATATCAAATTTCAGTGAGACTAGGCACCTCCTTTTCTATTAAGGCTGGATGAGGAATGGGTCCCCAAAGCAGGCAACAAAGTCAGAAACGGCCCCTGCTCTTACTGCTAGGAATCCCATAGGAAAATCAAATTACACAACTGTGAGGAATATGCATAGGACCTAGGTCAGTCTCATGCAGGCTCCCTAGTTGTTGGTTCAGTCTCTGGGAGTCCCTATGAGCCCAGGTTAGTTAGTTCTCTGGATTTTCTTGTGGTGCCCTTGACCCCACTGGCTTCTTCAATCCTTCCTTTCCCTCTTCTGCAGGATTCCCAGAACTTTGCCTAATATTTTACTCTCTCTCCCCACCACCACCATGTTTTGGTCTATCCTGAGTCTCTGGGGTATCTGACCTCTGGGTCCTGGCCCTTAGGGGTGAGCTCTCTCTTTAGGGTATGGATCTCCAGTTAGTTGGTCAGTGCCATCTTCACCCCCACACATCTTGTGGGCAGGACAAATTGTAGGTAGATGAGTTTGTAGCTGGGTTGGTGTTCCAGTCCCTCCCCTGGAAGTCATGCCTGGTTACAGGAGATAGTCAGTTCAGGCTTCATATCTCCCATTGCTAGGAGTCTTAGCTAGGGTCACCCTCATAGAATCCTGGGAGTTTTCATTGTTCTAGGTTTCTGGATCATTCAAAAGATGTCCCCATATTCTAGTCATCTCCCACAGTACTCACTCCCTCCAGAAGCCTTTTAACACCCCAAGTTCACTCCCAATACCCAATTTCTCCAGTACATCTTAGATCTCTCCAAACAGTGTCACCAATGGGAACCAAGCTTCAAATACCTGAGAGTGTGGGGGTTGCTTATCACTCAAAACTATGACAAGGGAGTTTTAAATTGTAGATCTGATGACTCTTAGATCTGGTTTAAAGATTTGGGGGTATAATCACGTATGGTGAGGCATGCCTCTAATTCCAGAATTTAGAAGGCTGATATAAGAGGGCTTTATGTTCAAGCCAACCTGAGCTACATAGTGACTTTTGAAGCTATCCTGAGCTCTTGCCCTCTGGGACCCTTCTCATTGTCCTGTTTATATGTATGTGGTTTAACATGACAACTATAGTAGATCTAAGTTTACTATTCATCTTGGAGTTGGTTTGACATGTTAATTCATATTTTTTTGCATTAGAAGAAGTTATTCATTCTCACAACATTAACTGGCATCTTAGTAGAATTATTTGTCAAATGTGATGTTGATACATGTATATATTATGTGCTGATTAAACAATGTGAGTAACATTTCTATCTCTTTACCATCATTTTGTGTTGAGTACTTTTGAGTGCCTGTCTTCTATAGTTTCTTAGAATATTGGAGATTGTGGCCACCTCATTGTGCTGTAGAATGTATGAACTTCTCCTTCGCATCTGTTTGGTACCCATTATCCCATCTTCTTCATCTCTACTTCTACAACTTTCCTACACACTAGTAAACATGGTATTATATGTAGATTTTCTTTGATTTTCCATATAAGAAAATATGTGCAGTAATTTTCTAGTTTCATTTAATGAAATCTCCTTCAGATGTAACTAATCTGTTTTTGGTGTGCTGTGTACTCACTTCCAGATGGTAGATATAGGTACACAGGAGGGGTTGTCGTGGGGAGTTGTGCAAGGGCTCCTTAGATTTCCTTAGATACTTAGATAATAAATGATTATAATTATTATGAAAGCCACTAAAACTATGAGGATACCATATCAATATCATGATTTTAGCCTAATGGGTTTTTTTTTTGTATGATGTTGTTCTGTACAATCTAGAGAATTACCTATGATGGCTATGCTTTCGGTCACAAATGACTGAACTTTAAAATTATATAGCAGGAAAAAATAAAAGACTAAATAGCAAGGAGCAGCTAGAACAACTGAGAGCAGAGCAGCATCAGTGAACCCCACCCAAAAGAGATGGATGACTTGAATAGCTGATTAAGAGAACAAAGAATCCTTTGGGTATATGCGCGACAGTGGTATTACTGGGTCTTGAGGAAGGTTGTTTCCTAAGTTTCTGAGAAATATCCACACTGACATCCAAAAGGGTCGTACCAGTTGCATCCCCACCAGCAACGCAGAAGTGTTCCCTTTTCCCCAAACCCTCTCCAGCATAGGTTGTCATCAGTGTTTTTGATCTTGGCCATTCTTAAATGGAAGATTTAAGATTTAAGATTTAAGATTTAAGATGGAATCTCAGAGTTGTTTTGATTTGCATTTTTCTGATGGCTAAGGATGTTGAGAATTTCCTTAAGTGTCCTTCAGTCATTTTAGATTACTCTATTGAGAGTTCTCTATTTAGGTCTGTATTTCATTTTTTATTGGATTATTGGTTCTTTTGATAACCAATTTCTTGAGTTCTTTGTACCTAGACAAGAATGAGGACACTAAGAGAGACATATATGGATCTAATCTACATGGGAAGTAGAGAAAGACAAGATCTCCTGAGAGTTTTGGGAGCATGGGACCATGGAAGAGGGTTGAAGGAGAGGGGAGAGGAAGCGAGAGGAGCAGAGAAAAATGTAAAACACAATAAAATCAATTAAAAAAGAGAACAAAGAAATTATTAAAATCTGGGGCTTACAAATACTCAGCAGAAATTAACTGGAGAAATTGAAGCAGAGACTTCTCTTTGAGGATGAGCTTCTGGCTTCTCTTCTCACCATGGGCATTTTATGGGGTAAACATCAGTGACACTTGTGGGTAATCGTTCACCTTCTAGCTGTTCTCAAGGTCAAATGGGCAGATTAAACGGCACCTGCCCCTTTCCTCACTGTTTGCAAATTTCGTTCATGCATGTGTGTTTTGATCAAATTCAATACTCCCCTTCCCACTTCTTCCATGCCCAGCCCATACCTCACTTTGCCACTCTCCCTTTCTAATGCCATGTGCTCTTTTTCAACCCATTGATCCCACTTTATGCTGCCAGTGTGTGCATAGGGTCACCCACTGCATGGGCAGCCTATCAAGGTCAAACCCTGGAAGCAGTATGACACCCCCCGCCCTGCAGCCTTCAGTTGCCAGCAACTTCTCAGTTACTGGTAGGGCCTCCTGAGCAAGCATAAATCTAATGATATAATTTACATTTCAGGTACTAATGAGAATACCTATTTTCTGGATCTAAACTGGTTTCTGCCACCCTGAAACATTTTTTTTCCTTTGGTGGAAGCATTAGGAATAACTTTTTAAAGACAACATAACTTAAGGTCTCTGGGAACATTAATATACTGTGATCTTACAGGTTGAAGATAGATAATTCAAGCCTGATAATGGAGAAACTGTTGAAGAAAATAAAAGAAAGCAAGCCCAACTTGAGGGTTGACAATGCCTCCAGCTCAGCTGCACCAACGTATTGTGATCTCTTCTCTGAGTACACTGAAACTGTCCCTCTGACAGCTTAGGAAAAGCAATCTGAGCTGTAAAACAGCCAGAGTGCCAAATGATAGTTACCAAGTGACAGAGTCATAAGCCACTGACTTTTTTCTCTGCTTAATGATAAATTCTGCACACTTCACACACACACTTCTGTCCACGACATATTACCAGCATAACAAAGTGTTTAGGTACTTCCTTAAAGCTTCGTTTTTTTGCATTTATTTTACATACTGACCAGTTTCCCCTCCTTCCTCTCCTCCTGTTCCCTCCCCCACCTCCCTTTTATCCCCCATCTACTCCTCTTCCCTCTTCATTCAGAAAGGGGCAGGCCTCCCATGGGAGTCAACAAAACATGGCACTCAAGTTGAGGCAGGGCCAAGCTCCTCTTCCTGGCATCAAAGTTGGGTAAGGCAACCCAGCATGGGGAATGGAGTCCCAAAAACCAGCTGAAGCACGAGGCACAGGCCATGATCCCACTGCTGGGAGTCCCCAAAACAGATCAAGCTATACAACTGTCATACACATGCAGAAGGCCTAGGTCAGTCCTATGCAGGGCTCCCTAGCTGTCGGTGCATAGTTGGTGAGCTTCCACAACTCAAGTCAGCTGTCTCTGTGGGTTCCCCTCTGGTAACCTTGACATCTCTGGTCCATTTAATCATTCCTTCTCTCTTCCCCAGGTCTCCTGGAGCTCGCTCAGTGCTTGGCTGAGGATCTCTGCATCTTAAAGCTTCATTTATTAAATTTATTTCCTGCTTGGCAATAAATTTCATGATTGACATACATAGAAAAAGGAGATGCAAGGAGGTTCATATTTGTTTATTTTTGTTCCCTAGCTCTTTAAAAAAATTCTAACTTAGTTTTATAGTTGCCTGATGGGTCTACAAGGTTAGTGTTTAAAAGTTTTAATTTGAATTTTATACATATGTGTAATGTTTTGACCTAATCTGCTTCCTATTCTCTCCCTCCATTCCTGCCCAGCATCTGAACCATGATTCATGTGCTTTTATATTTTCAAACCCACTGAGTAGAGTCTAATGCTGACAGTACACCCATCAGTGCAGGACCTTCTATTGTAGCCTCTTGGGTGCTGCATTCCTAAAGGAAACAGACTTGTCTTTGCTTAGCAGCCATTTGCTAGGGGTGGAGCTTCACAGACCCTCCGGATCTATGCTGATGTTTGGCTGGTTTGTTCTTGTGTATGCAGTCACAGGCATGTGAGTTCATGTGTGAAGTGATCTGCTTGCTGGATAGATCTGTCAGCGTGTGGCACAGCTAATGGCATCTGAGAGGAGCGAACCTCAGTTAGGAAAATGCCTCCATAAGATTGGGATGTATGCAAGCCTGTAGGACATTTCTTTAGTGATTGATGGGAGGAGGGCACAGCCCATTGGGGTGGTGCCATCCATTGACTGGTGATTCTGGGTTCTATAAGAAAGCAGGCAGAGCAAGCTATAGAAGCAAGCCAGTAAAGCAACATTTCTCTGTGGCTTCTGTATCAGCTCTTGTCTCTAGGTTCCTGCCTTGTTTGAGTTCCTGTCCTGACTTCTTTTTATGACCTATGATGCAGAGGTGTAAGCCAAATAAATTCTTCTCTCCTCAACTTGCTTTTGGTCATGATGTTTCATTGTAGTAATAACCCTAAGATTTAATAGGATGAATGTTTTAGCTACTAATTTTTATCATATCATTATCAAGAGTTTGGTAAAAATTTTTCCATTAAGTGCCCAATAGTAATGTTAGTTATGTTTTTAGCAGAAAAAAATACCCTTGTTATATTATCCACCTCTGTCCCTAAAGCATGAAAGCAGCCACAGTAGACAAATGGGCTATATCCTAATAAAGACTTTAGAAAATGGGTGAGAAGCTTTGTCTCATGGGTCAGTTTGCCAAACTGGCTTTAATTTACCGAACTGAAGACGTGCAATTGACTTTTATTTGACAACTATATATACGTATGTAGTGAATTTCAGTCATTTTCATCCACCTCCCCCCAATTTCTCTCTTCTGGTTTTCTTGCTTTCTGGCTGAAACTTTCTCCAACAGGTTCCCATCCCCCACTTTCGCATTCTTTTGTGCATGAGCTACTGAGTTTAATTCAGATTGCTTGCCCATGTGTGGCAGGGAGTAACTTGTCAGTAGCTACACTACTGAAGAGAATGACAACATTCTCCAACAACTATTAACTGTTACTTCTGAAGGAACTATTGACAATATTTGAGGTAGGATCTCGCTATTGTGTAACTCAGGCTAGTCTAGAACTCTTGACCCTTCGGCCTCCATCTGCATATTGAAGAGATGTGTGCTGCTGCTTTCAGCATGTCACCATGTCACCCTTTCACTGTTGTCGCTGTCATTCTCTGTTACTCTTTATTTACCTGTTCCCTCCCCCTCCACCCCTCACATTCTTGGTGGGAAATACATTTTTCCCTATGTTACCAATATTATATCTCTGTTCATTGAAAATTCAGACCCATTTATGAATTTTTCTTATAGAAAAATTTCAGTTACTTGGTGTGGGAAGTCCTGTATATGTGTTACTTTTATTGGTTAATAAAAAAGTTGCTTTGGTCAATGGCTTGACAGAATATAGCCAGGCTAGAATGTATGTGTATGTATATATATATATATATACATTATATATACATTCACACACACACACACACATATATATATATATATGTTAGAGTCAATGGGAAACTATGTAGTCACCACCAGAGATAGATGCCTCTACTGGAACCCGCTGAAACTTTGTTGTTAGGCCATGACCTCATGGTGATGCACAGATTAATGGAGATGGGTTAGTTTAGGATATAAGAGCCAACTAGTAACATGCTTAAGTGATTGGCCAAATAGTATTGCAAATAATATAGTTTCTGAGTGATTATTTCAGGTCTAAGTGGCCTGGAATGAACTAACAGCCTTTGACTACAATTACTACTTAGCATTTCTTCCCAGGCATTGAGAGAAGAAAATTGGTCCACCTCCTCCCATAATTTTTATACCAGTCTTAAGTAGACAATTATTACTTTAAGCATAAGTCTGCACCTTTGCATCAATATCCTTATCACTAATTATGTAGGTTGAAAACTTAAGGGACAACTTTAAAATTTTTTTTTTTTGGTTTTTCGAGACAGGGTTTCTCTGTGGCTTTGGAGCCTGTCCTGGAACTAGCTCTTGTAGACCAGGCTGGTCTTGAACTCACAGAGATCCGCCTGCCTTTGCCTCCTGAGTGCTGGGATTAAAGGCATGTGCCACCACCACCTGGCCCCCAACTTTAAAATTTTTATTCTTTGAGAATTTCAGAGTCTACAATGTGTTTTGGTCATATATACTCTTCCACTCTCCTCTAATTCATCATGAATGTTCCCAACACATCACCCTCTCAACTTTGTGTCCTTTTTTGTAACCCACTGAATTCAGTTAGTGCTGCCTGTATGTGCTGTGGCTGTGGGGCCACCTGCTACAGCATGAGCATCTTCCCATGGACTACAGCCCTAAAGAAAACTGACTCCTCCCAGTCATCAAAGGTCTGTATCTCCTCAGTGGAGGGTTGGAGAGCATCACTGGAGTGTTGCTGGCTTGATCTTACACAGCTTTTTATAAGGCACATAACTGCTTTGCCACAGTGTTTTGGATTCGTTGTTCCTGACCTCTGCCTCTGTCTTTTCTCACTCCTCTTCAATGTTTCATGAACCTTGAGGGGTGTGTACTATAGGTGTCCAATATTTAGTTACTTTAGTTTTTAGCATCTCCCTTTTCAATGGGTCTATGGTAGTAAGTCTTATAAAATACTTTATTTATGTAGTATTTGGTATTACACTAGCTGATGTCAACTCAGTCTTTGGGTTAACTGTAGTGGGATGAACCTATGCAAAGAAGTCTGACACATAGATCATAATAATGGCAATATGTTGGAGAAATTAAGAATTGGGATTTCAATAAGTTATTAGATGTGTAATTAGGTCAAACCTTTGGGTTAATGCTATTTCATTTGAGAATCTGGATTGAAATGTATAGTTTAAAATTTTTCTTTTGCCATGCTTAGGGATTTATTTCATGGTCTTGTACAGGCTAGATGGGTGCTTTATCTTTGAGGTATACCCCCAGTACTTTTAAATTTTATTCTTTGAGAATGCAATGTATATATACAATGTATTTTGGTCATATCTGTACTCATTTATCACTTTAATTCCTCTCAGACACCACCCCCTCCCAAGTGTTTGTGTGTTGATAGCCCACTTGAGTCCAATTAGTGCCTCAAGTATGCTTATGGGTATGGGCTGACCATACCCATAAGATTGCAGTGTGGACAATCTGCCAAGGAAAACTGACTTCCTCAGCAGTCATCCAAAGCTCCTCAGCTATGGAAGGAATCTTACGAATCCCTCCCATATCCATGCTGGAATGTTTACTGGCTTGGTGTTTTGTAGGCAGCCAGAGCTTCTGTGAGTCCACAAGTGCAGTGTCCTGTCATGTCTTAAAGATGGTGTTTTACAGTGGCCATCCCCATTCATTGGCTCTGACAGCCCTTCTACTCCTTCCATGGTGTCATGTCTTAAAGATGGTGTTTTACAATAACTTCCCCATCGTTCAGCTCTTTCAGTCCTTCTACTCCCTCTTCCATGCTATTTTCTGACCCTTGGAGGAAAGGGGTGTGGTATTAGGGTAGAACACTCCATTGTCATGTGTTTTCTGCATTTTGACCAGTAGTGAGTCTACATTAACCTCTGTCCACAGCAGAAAGCTTACGGAGCTATCACACAATATTTGTATGCATTTCCGGTCGTCACAACTAGGAGGTGCTGTTAGCACTAATGGATGGGGATCAGGGATTCTGCCCATAACATCCAATTTGTCAACACAGAGGACATCATCTTTCAATTCCAACAAAGAAAGATCCTGGTCCAAAATTCAGTACTACAGGGGGAGGGCGGTGGGGTGGGGTGGGGGAGCGGGAGGGCCAGGAACAAGGGGAGTAAATGTAAATTTTTCTTGTAATAATAATAATAATAATAAAAGAAAATAGGGTAAAGGTAAAAAAAAATCAGTACTACAGATTATTTTAGAAATCTTGCATGCAGTTCTTGTAATAAAGAAACACAGATATGGGAAGTGGGGACTATTAGGTACCCCAGAGATAAATTCTTAGATATTTCTTCACATAGTATAAATACTGTGTGTGTGTGTGTGTGTGTGTGTGTGTGTGTGTGTGCATGTGTGTTCAAAATTCCAAAGAACTTTCAGGTAGGAAACCCTAAACCATTTATTCTCTATATCAGAGGTTTCAACTTTAGTATGATTGCCATTAAAGGCCAGATTCTTCACTGATTAGGTGGTACACATTGCAAGATTTTATTAGTTTTGTCGTTTCTGCGCATTAAAAGCTTCTAGAACCAGCAAGACATTTTTCTGAAGTAGTCAAATGCGGAGATGCCATGGCTGCTGGGGCTAGAGGAGAAATGCAGAATAACTTGCTCACCGGATGTAGCATTTCCATTCAATATTTTCCTATTATGCTTTTGATTTTTATATGTTTGTGTGTGGGTGTGCACATGACATAGTACCATTGTGGTGGTCAGGAGAGCTTTCTAGAGTTGGCGCTCTCCTTTTACCTTGGTGGGGAGGGGTCACAGGACTCAAACTCAGGCTTTCAGTCTTGGCAGTATATCTGTTTACCTGCTGAACCATCAGCTCTCTATAATTACCCTTTTGAGTGAATCAAAAGCTTAGGAAGTAGATAGTAGTGATGGTCATACACAATGGTGAGTGCAAAAAGCCACTGGGAAATAAAGAGTTAAGATGGCTGCTGGCTATATGTATATGTGTTTTGATACAATAAAAGGTTCCAGATGTTCCCAAATGTGTAGGGTGATGACTGTATGTGGGGGTAGGAGTGGTCGGGAGGGCAGGGTATCTCTCAATTTGTGATCACTCTTGACCGAGCTCCATTTTGTTGATAGAGGTTTCTGTCCCACCTGGTCCTGCAGTTGTTCAGTCTCAAAGAAATACACAGAGGTCTACATTAATCATAAACAGATTGGCCTATTAGTTCAGGCTTCTTATTAACTCTTATAACTTATATTAGCCCATATTTTTTTGTCTTTGTTAGCCACATGGCTTGGAACCTTTTTTGGCAAGGCAGTCACATCTTGCATCCTCTGCATCTGGGTCACAACTGCAGACTATGCTTCCCTCTTTCCAGCATTCTCATTGTGCTGCCTCCACTTTCTGCCTGGTTGCCATGTCTATACTTCCTGCCTGGCTACTGACCAATCAGCATATTATTAAAAATAATATAAATGTCAGGATAAAAGATCGTTGTCCCACAGCAGATCACCATCTTAATCTACATAATGTATAGTGTGGCATCTATACATAATGTGCTATAAATGTGATCATTGAATTTTGAAATAGAAAAAAATGTAAGAACTTTAAAAATACATGCACAAGATCCATTTAGTAAAAGTTTCCAGCATGGATGTCTGTGAAAGCCCCAACTGCAAACTGAGGAGCTATTTGCAGTTAATGGGCAACAGGGGTAGTTCTTCTTTGGGAATGTAGTTACTGCTAAGTTCTCTGGTGGGTCCCACATCAATCCATATATGCATAGCAATCAATGGTTTAAGAAATAATCTTTACAAAAATTTTCACAAGGGCTAATGAAATAGTTCAGTGGGCAAAGGTGATTTCAGACAAGCCTGATGCCCCGAGTTAGGTCCCCAGGACCCACATGGTAGCAGAAGAGAACAAACTCCTGCAGGTTGTCTTCTGACCTCCACATGTGTGCTGTGGAGTGTGTGTGCGCACACACATTTAATAAAAGAAATAAAAATTGCATAAAATTATTTTAAGTGTTTGTATGAGTTTTAAATTTAGTATATAGGAGATCTGGAGAGATGGATTGGTGGAGAAAAGTGTATATTGCCCTTCCAAATGACATGGGTTCAGTTCCCAGCACCCATATCAGGTAGTTAGCAATTACCTGTAGCTCCAGTTTGGAGAGGTCCAATACCCTCTTCTGGATTTCACAAGTACTTCATGCATGCAATGCACATATAAACTTGTAGATACGCTCCCCCCCATTAAAGTTAGCATACAATTAATGGATTTCATTATGGTCTTTTTATTCATGATTTTTTTTTGGTGGCCCATATCCCCTCTTCTTCCCTACAGAGTTTGCTGATATGGCTAGTCTTCTAGATGCTTGCTCTAGGGACTTTCTATGTCCACCTTCTGAGGCTGAAATTATAGGTGTGCTTCTATGTACATCTGGCATTTGCATGGGTTCTGAAGTTTTGTACTGAGGTCCTCAAAATTTTATGGCAGACATTTTAAATACTGAACCACTTCTTTAGACCCCAAACTTTATAAATTAGGCAGGGTAAGAGATTAACAATAACATAAAAATAGCTATGAAATATGGTGCCTTTGTCTCAAACTGTCCCAAATCATCACTGTACTGTGGAAATATTTTTGCAGGTAGGGCTTCACTATGTAGCTCTGAGCTGGCCTAGAACTAACAAAGATGGACTTCCCATCTTTGATTCCCGAGTAACTTAAATTCTGAAAATTGAAGTTGAGGATGAAGGAGACTGTTGCATAAGGGGAAGGCTAGAACAAGATGCTGTATCATCTTGTGTTTTTATAATTGGCTTTCTATATAAAAGAAAAGAAAATGAATTCAGGCATGGTGATTTCATGCATGCAATCCTCCACTTGGTAGGTGGAGGCTGAAGGATCAGAAGTTTAAGGTCATTTTGAGCTGCATAGTTAATCAAGACCACTATATGAGACCACTCTCAAATATATATAATGAGCTATATGAGACCACTCTCAAACAAAACATTGATGTAACCTGATTTTGTAATAAAAATGACATACTTAATAAAATAGATTTCCTTAAGAAAAATAAAGCACTTTGGTATGAGAGACCTTTTAAATGTATTGCAGGAACACAAGTTAAAAAACTAATTGGGGAAGTGTTGTAATAGGT
>JAQHUG010000510.1:701517-713775 GCA_028555095.1 Dicrostonyx torquatus | reverse complement strand
GCTGCAGCTTTTGCTGAGTCAGGAAATCTCTCTCTGGCACATCATCCACAAACAGGAAAAAAACTGTGTTAAATTCTCTCCTTTTTAAGCCCTCTCAGGTTTTTAAGTGGATTAACCCCACACGTTGGAGTGCCAAACTGTTGTATTAGGTGCGAGCTGTGTTCCCAGCACCTGAGAGGAACATGGGCCCTTTGTTCCCTCCTGCCCAGCTCTCGGCCGCCAGCTAGCTTATGCCTGAAATAACCACACAAAAAATTGTATTGATTAAAATACTGCCTGGTCCATTATCACTAGCCTCTTCTGGCTAACTCTTACATCTTAAACTAATCCATTTTAAAAGTCCGTGTGTCACCATGAGGTGGTGATCTTACTGGGAATCATTCAGCATGTCTGACCCTGGTGGCTTCATGGCGGCTCTCCCTGAGACAGTCTTCTTCCCAGCATACTGTTCTCTTTTCCCCGCCTATCTAAAGGCCCTGCCCTATCAAAAGGCCCAGGCAGCTTTCTTTATTAACCAAGGAAAGCACAGAAATACAGAAGAACCCTCCTACACCAGGGAAGGAAAGGCAACTATATATGTTCTCATGTTTGGGATGCAGATTTAACATAAATGACTCAAAAATAGAAGGAAGATTATTTATTGGGGAAAGGGGAATAAATTCACCCAATGAAAGGGTGAATACAAGCCAAGCACAATGATATGACTGCATGAAAATGTTACAACTTAAGTTATTTATTTTATCATACCTTTACCAGAGGTCAGGGTCTGATTTGTATTAACTGATTTGTGGGCTTCTGCATATGTGTAGGTACAAGAGAGTAAGAAGAGTATGTGTGAATAGGGTTAAGGTTTTTCAAAATCGGAGGAACCATTTTTGCCATGAGAAAATGGTGAATCCAGGGACTGAAGAGATGGCTCAGTGGTTAAGAGCATTTGCTGCTTTAACAGAGGACCAGAGTTTAGTTCCAGAATGAATGTTGGTCACTACACAACTGCTTGTAATTCCAGCATCATGAATCTGACATTTTTATTCTTGACTCCATGGGTGCTTGTGTGCTCATATATGTGCTCATACATAATAAAAATTAAATAATAATAAATATTAAAATATTAATAAAAATTAAAAAAAGAAAATTATGGACCATCGTTTAATAGAAGAAGCTGATAAAATGATGTAAAGTTCTGAGGGTAAAAGTCTAGGGTTCAGAGAAAACACTTAATTGGGGACTTGCTTACAGTTTTAGAGGGTTACTCCATGATCATCATGGTAGGAAACAGACAGATATGGAGGTAGGGCAAAATCTGAGAGTTTTACATCCAAATCCACAGGCAGCAGGTAGAGAAAGAGAGAGAGACAGAGGCATAGATAGAGACAGAAAGACAGACAAAGACAGACAGAGACACACAGAGATAGAGAGGGAGAGAGAGGTGGTAAGAGAGATGGAGACAGAGAGAGACATAGAGACTCAGACACACAGACAGAGATAGAGGCAGGAGAGGAGGATGAAGTGAGAAAATGATGGAAGAAGACATGAAGACATAGAGATGAGACAGCCAAGGAGAGGGGCCTTGGGAAAATCTTTAATTTGTCTTGTTTTCTGTTGGACATACACATACATGCTAGTCATGTGAAGAAGGAGAAGGGTCTCATAAGAAACCAACCCTGTCTACATGTCAATCTTAAAAATTATTCCTTAAATTTGTTTTTAGACAATTTTCACATGTACACCTTGTATGGTGATCATTATCATCCACCATCTTCCCTCCACTCCTGCCCACCCTACATTCCTGAAACTCTCTTACATTCATTTTGTTTTGTGACCCACTGAGACTAACAAGATTCATATGTGTGATTGTGGGGTTGGAGCTATGCTTTAAGAGATTCCTCTCTCTCACAGAGGGTATCAAAAGTGATTATCTCAGAGCATATAATAATCTTAAGATAATAAATTTATAATGTGATACTTGTACTTTAGTATTTTGTTGTGGCATTTCTGACAAACAATTTGCACATTTTTGTTTAAAATTTTGATACTTTGTCCTTTATGGAAGTTGTATTCATTTTGAGTTTTTATAATAATGTTTTTTAATATAATTTAACTTAGCAACTGAAGGCTTTTTCTCTGCATCCTTCATTTTGATGTTTAAGATATCATGTTCAGTATCTTACAAAATATAAATGTGGTAGAGCTCTTGGGTATTGCTTGTGATCAGTTTGAGAGATTTTGATTAGGATGAGTTAAGAGCACAGGGTTAGGGCTGGTCAGAACCACCCTCCTCATTCCATTAAGGAGGCTCCTTTACCAAGAGCAAGTTCTGACTCTAGGTATAGGGCTATGAAATATTCCTAGCTTACATACTATTTTATTTAAGATGACTGGTTCCTTGCCATAAACTAGAATAGGGAAAATTTAACATGTCATAAACTCACGCCAAACCAATTCATTTAATCTTGGTGTTAAATCTTGGGTGTTGGGAGATTATAATTTGATACTAAGTTAGAAAGTTCTACCAATAGGGAAAATAGAGAATAAAATTCGATTTGGAGTACCCCTGGCAATGGATACAACCACCAGCTGCCTACAGTGCAGTGAGTGACATGTATGCAAGAATTTAGGCTACTTTCTGGATATTACTCTTCATTATACCTTTGTATCAAACCAGGAATGGTGGCACATGCCTATAATCCCAACCCTTGGGAGGCTGAAGATGGAGGATCAAGAATTTGAGGACATCTTGAACTACATAGTGAGACTGTGTCTCAAAAAACAAAACAAAACAAAACAAAACAGCCTAAACCAATCAACCAACCAACCAGCAAAGAATAACAATAAAACACCTTATAGCATTTCTTTTGGGTTTAGGAATATAATTAACAGTAAACTTATCTTTAGAGGTGGGTTTTACATGCCTGATGTGTCTGTATAGTAGGGAATGGTAATCCATATTAGTATATTAATGGGGCAATCAAATATTTCAAGGAAGAACTGCGGGACCCTCTACCTCATATCAAGACTCAGGAGTCTCAAGTTCTGTGTTGTATTCATGTACTCACTCAATGTGTTTCCTGATATCTCCTTGAGGACTGAGAGTATAACCACCAAATTGATCAACTTAATTCACATGAAGCCTGTACTACAGATGGGAACATGGGCATGTGAGCCCTAACGGGGTTCTGATGCTATGATATCACGGAAAGGCGCAATTGCTCAGGTGGAAAAGTCACTTGCCACCAAGGGTGATCATGAGTTCAATCCCTAGGACCCACAAACATTGGGTGAGAACCAGCTAGGACACACCTATATCTGCATTATTTGTTCACAGTTTGCATTTCTAATGGTTTGTTGTGGTTGCAATGGTTTTTGAAATATTTCATAAATATTTAGTTAGGGTTTCTGGTGCTATGATAAAATACCATGACCAAAAGTAACTTGGGGAGAAAAGGGTTTATTTCAATTTCCAATTCCATACACAAACCATCGCTGAGATAAGTCAGTACAGGAACTTGAAGGCAGGAGCTGATGCAGATGTCAGGGAGGGGTGGTACTTATTGGCTTTTTTTCCCATGGTTTTTCAGCCTACTTTTTACAGAACCCAGGACGGCCAGTGTAGGAATGACACTGCCCACAGTGGACTGGGTCCTCTACATCTCTCATCATCCAAGAAAATGCACTGTGAGATTTTCTAAAAGCCAATATTGTGGGAACATTTTCTCAACTGAGGTTCCCTCTTCCAGAATAACTCTAACTTGTATCAAGTTGACATATTTTAGCTAGGACAGTATAAGTCTACTTATTAGTATTGTTGTTCAGTGCTTATTTTGAATGGAATTCTTGCAGACAAAGGAACGAAGAAAGAAATAATGATAGACTGGCAAGGAGAAGTCTCAGTAGGTTAAAAACACTTGCTATATATGTCTAACAACCTGTATTCAATCACTGGAACCCACAAAAGCTTATGTATTTAGAAACATATATGTATATATGGTGTAGGAGGGTCCTTCTGTATTTCTGTGCTTTCATTGGTTAAATAAAGAGAATGTCTGGCCTGTAGGATAGGGCAGCCTTTAGGTGGGTGAAGTAGAGAGAACAGAAGGCACTGGCAGACGCCATGATGCTCCTACCCAAGATGGATGTAGGTTAGACTCATGCTGGTAAGCCACGACACGTGGTGATACATAGATTTCTAGATATGGGTTAAAGCAAGATGTGAGAGTTAGCCAAGAAAAGGCTAGAGATAATGGGCCAGGCAGTATTTAAATTGATATAATTTTTGTGTGGTTATTTCAGGTATAAGCTAGCCAGCGGCTGGGAGCTGGGTGGCAGCGGGACACAGCCCGCACCTCTTACTCCATATATGTGTAGCAACAATTAATGAAAAAAGAGGTCATGAATTTGAAAGGGAGCAAGGAGGGATGTGAGTGTTTGAGGGGAGGAAGGGGGAGATATAATTGTATTATGATCTCAGAAAACAAAATGAGTAATGTTTTAAAATTCGAAGGACTAAACTGCACAAAGGTGTCCTCTGACCTTATATGAGTGACATGACATATGGTGCACAAACATACATGCACAAAAATACCTATACACATAAAATGAATAAATAAAATTAGAAAAAATGCTAAAGACAAAAGTAGTAAGGAAATATTCCCATGGCCAACATTTTTTTTGAAAGGTAGTTTTTTCTAGGAAAGACCACAGTGTTTAAAAGTATAGCTTGCAGTAAATAAACATTAAACTTAAACTTAAACAGAGACAGAGAATTTGTGTATAGTAGAAACGTAGACATTTCATCTCACCATGCCCTTTTAGGATGTTTTGCCAGACTGGGTGACACTACCCTTTCATTCCTGCGATGACGTCTTCTGTCCTCCAGGGGGCAGCATAGAGCTCATATGGCCCCAGGTCCAGGAGTTGCCTTCAGTTCCCACATAGAAATTGCATTCCTTTGTTCCTCTTCAAGGAAACGTTGGACTCTCCATCTTCTTTTGTATTCCCAACTTGGTGATCTGTTGGTCACCTCTTTATCCCTCTTCCTGCTGAGCCAGTCTTCAACCAATAGCCATACCAGAGCCATCAGGACTATGCATGCCAGACCAATCCGAATGAGATTTTGGGCTGTATGATCCCAGAAGGCAAAGTCTAAAGTCAGAAGACAGGGTCACTGCTGGGAGAGGCTACACCCACCCCATCCTCCCTCTTCTTTGACATTCCCACTTTGCCCTGTGCCTTTCCTCAGAATCTATGCTTCTAGATGTTCACTTACCCTTCTGTAATCCGGATTCTTCTTCTACTGAAAGGTTGTACTCCCAATAATCTGAGTATAAGGAAAAGAAGAAGGGATGAATGAACAAGGTGCTGGATCCTTCCTTGAAACCTTTCGTTTTCTGTATAGGCATCTCACGGCTTTGCAACATTGGTTCCCACCTAGAAATCCAAGTCCTCAGGGCTTCATCTGGAAATATAGTAGACTAGTAAAGAAATGGATGTTCTTAAGTATGGATTCACACAGAGTACTAATGTATGGTAACGCCAGACAGAAATTCTGGGGAAGCCTAATTTTCATCATTCATTCAATATAATTTTCTTCTCACATGAAGACAAGTTCACACATGACATTTTCTCCACCATCTGAAGTGAGCTGCACCCCGTCCCCATCATCACTCCTGTGATGCTCTGTTTTAAATGTCAATTTGCCACAAACTAGAACTGTCTGAAAAGAGAGTTGAAGTGAGGATTTATTTAGATCAGGCTGGCCTGTCTCTGTGGGATTGCTTTTATTAATAACCAATGTGTGAAGACCCAGTCTATTGTGGACATCACCATTCCCTGGGCACGGTTTTATGAATGACATAGGGTAGAAGAACACTGGATGAAAGCTGAAACAGGTAGCATGGATGTATTTGTTTCTTTCTGTGCTTTGTTGTGGATGTAATGCAACTAGCTACCTGAGTTCTTTCCGTGACTTTCGCTCAGAGACGACCAAATAAATCCTTTCTTTTTCAGAGTTGCTTTTAACCAGGGTGTCTTATGACAGCAACAGAAATGAATTTTCCACCAGAGAAGAAGGTAACTAAAACAGAGAGCTGTAGTTGCTCAAGGTGCAGAGAATAAGAGAGACTGTGGAATGCCTCAGTCCTAAATGAGCTTTATCACATCCCTTCTTCCAAGGATTAGAGATTATTGTGGAAGAGGGAGTGGGAAGACTGTAAGAGCCAGACCTGGTGGATGACTGCAAGGAAATAGTGTCTTCTGACCACATAGAGCAGCTGCACATGCAAACTCATGGTATTATGTTAGCATTCATACAACCCATACAAGCTCAAGCTAGACCAAATCCCAACATGGAAAGAGGAGATAAGTGTGAAGTCTCACCCCTGGAGGAGGAACCATTGACATTTGATAGCTGCTATGGAAGGGAAGAGTAATTTTCTTTAGGGTTTTTGTCCCCTGGTAGACTGATCATACTCTCATGGAAGGCTACACATCCAAGATACTGATGAGTTTTTTTTTTTAAAGAAGGCACAAAAGTTGGGTAGTGAGGGGGTGAGTCTGGTAGGAGTTGAGTATTTCGAACATCGCATGAAATTCTCAAAGAATTAATACAAATTTAAAAACTGGGATGAAACTAGCCCACACGACTGTTTCGACCCCAGTGTGTCACAGCAGTTCTGTATCATCTATATGTCTTCCACGTGGCTATGCATCTCTCTCCCTCTGTACCTCCAAGTAGTTTCCCAGTGGCTTTTATCTCAGATGCTTCCCACTCTGGGAAACCATCTTTCATATTTTTGCCTTTCTCCCTGATCAGTTTAACACATTATCTTTTCCTACATCACTGCTCCCCTCTTTATGTGCTAGAGAACACATTTTTTCCTGACTTGTCTCTTGGTTTGTTTCTTATTGCTACAATATAAGTTTCACAAAGGTAAGCTGACTGACTCTGCAGCAGCTGCTAGTTGGAGGCTGTACATTAAATGGGTGTTATGAGTAAATACCATATTTTAGTGCCATTAGAAAGGTTTGATCTTTCTCATGGTGTGTGTGTGTGTGTGTGTAGGCCAGAGGTCAACATTGGATACCTTATTCAAATCCTCTCCATCTTAGTTTTTGAGACAGGGTCTTTCAACTAGACTGGCTTGACACTGAGCCTCAGGGATTCCTCCTCTCTCCCTAGCATCAGGATTACAAAGGTAGGGTACCATGCCTGGACTTTACATGGGTGCTGTAGATCCAACTTGGGCTCTCAGACTAAGTACTTTACCAATAGCTAATTCTCCAGCTCCTTTCTGGTGAATTTGGAAGTGACTCACCAAGAGAAGTAGGGTCTATGGGTGCAAGGCTGATATTCTCAACATCTCCTAGAAACGGAAAACAATTTTAAAAAGTGAGAATTTTATGTCTCCTCCTATATCATTTATTCCTTCACTTTTCTCTGCCCCTCTGGGGTTCCTGATTAGCCAGTTAGACCTCTAAGAAGCAAAGAACTCTTTGCTATCTTTTTAATCACTGTCAAGGGTATCCTCTAGGGCTGTGGTTAAGACACAGGTAAGAGTGTCCTTACCTGGGATGAGTAGTGTCACAGGTTTACTGGGGAAAGACCATACATGGTCATTGTAAGAGCCAAAACATCTGTATGTCCCTCTGTGAGCTCTGGTCATAGGGCCCATGGGGAACTCTGCTTGGATGTTCCCAAGTCTGTGCTGGACATGGTTGGATCTTCCCTCCTTGAGCAGAAAGAATTTGCTTGTCCCAGTCTCCAGATGACAGAAGAAGGTCACATTCTCTCCCAAGGTTACTTCAGGTCCTGGATGAACCCAAAGGTTGGGCGTGTCATACAGACCTGTGAGGGAAGCAGGGATGGTAAATATAGAGCATTATCATACACCAATTCCCCAGTTCACTGCTTTCCTTTCCCTATGGCCAGATATCACTCTTTGGAATCTGGGCTCGTGACAACTTGTGGTTGTCACAGATAGAGCCATTATCCTTTGGGACTAAGGCCTAGCTTCTGCATCTCTACCCATGGCTTTGAGTTTGGTCATCAGGACCAAAACCACTAGCACCATCTGCCCCTACCCAGAGCCATTGCATTAGAAACTCAGGGATAGGATAGCCTTTTATGCTTTAAAAATTGTTATTTTTTGAGATTATAGTATAATCACACCATTTCCTCTCCCCCATTCTCTCCAAAGCCTCTTATATACCCCTTATTGCTGTCTTTCAAATTTGTGGTATCCTTTTTTGCATTAACTGTTGTCACATACATATATGTATGTATATATATATATATATATATGAATATGATTGAACATTTTCCTAAATATGTGAGTACAACCTGTTCAGTCTGTATATGGTTATTTCTTTGTTTGTTGGTATGTTTTCAGAGTTGACCATTGGGTATGGGCTAACTGATTGGTGTGCTCTTTGCTGGAATTCTGAAACACAGCCTGGTACTACACACAGAGGACCAAGAGGTGAGTGACCAGCCACCTGGAAGGACACCTCACTCTCTAGGCCCTCCATACTGGGGTAAAACCCCAGGCCCGTCCCCCACCTGCCTCCGCATTTCTAGCCAGCTAGCAAGAGACTTTCCTGCAGGTAGGTTGTTCCAAAACCTTCATCCCATCTCACTTGGCCCCTAAACCCTCCAACCCCTGCCCCACCCCGCAACCTCAGAGGAGGGCTGAAACACAAGCTGCAGCTACACAAAGAGGAGCAAGAGAGAAAACCAATAGAGAGGACCAAGAGATGAGCCCTGAAGCAAAAGCTGTGATTACACAGAGTGAACCAAGAGAGCAAACCAGGAGAGCAGATCAAGAGAGCAGGCCAAGAGAGAGGGCTGAGAGAGACCTCAGTGGCTCCCTGAGACACAGACAGTGACAATACAGAGAAGACTAAGAACAGTTACCAAGACACAGACAGCCACTGCAAGGATTGGGCCAAGATGAAAAGATACTGCCAGCATCAAATGAAGGAACAGATAGTCGCCAATGCAAGAATTCATCCAACAACCTAAAAAGCAACACGGTAACACCAGAATCGAGTGGTCATACACAACAGGAAGACTTGATCATCCTAACCCAGAAGAAGTAGAAGAAAATGATTTTAAACATAACTTTATAAAGATCATGGAGATCTTTAAAGAGAAAATTAAAAACTCCCTTAAAGAAATGGAGGAAAATACAAACAAAAATTGGAAGAAATTAATGAATCTCTCAAAGAAAACCAAGAAAACACAATCAAATAGGTGAAGCAAACTGTTCAAGACTTGAAGAATAAAATAGAGGCAATAAAGAAAACATAAAGCAAGGGAATTCTGGATATGGAAAATCTGGGTAAATGAATGGGAACTACAAAGACAAGCATAAACATCAGAATACAAAAGATGGAAGAGAGAATCTCAGGTGTTCAAGATAGTATAGAGGAAATAGATTTATTGGTAAAAGAAAACATTAAATTGAGCAAATTCTTAACACAAAACAGGAACTCTGGGACATCATGAAAAGACCTATCCTAAAAATAATAGGGGTAGAAGAAGGAGAAGAACTCCACCTCAAAGGCACAAAAACTTTCCCAACCTAAAGAAGGATATCCCTCTGAAGGTACAAGAAACTTACAGAACACCCAATAGACTGGATTAAAAAAAATCTTCTCACCATAAAATAATAAAATGCAAAACATACAGAATAAAGCAAGACTGTTAAAAAATGTGCAAAGGAAAGCAGTCAATTACATATAAAGGTAGACCTATCAGAATTACACCCGACTTCTCAATGGAAACCATGAAAGCCAGAAGGTCCTGGACAGATGTGTTGCAGAAATTATGACACTATGGATGCAAACCCAGACTACTATACCCAGCACAGCTTTCAATCAACACCTATGGGGAAAACAAGATATTCCATGACAAAACCAGATTTAAACAATACCTATCCACAAATCCAGCCCTACAGAAAGAACTGGAAGGAAAAGCCCAACCCAAAGAAGCTAACTGTATCAACAAAAACACAGGCAACAGATAACCCCCACCAGAAAAATCCCAAAGAAGGGAAACACACTAATACTACCACCAAAAAAACCCAAAAAACAACAACTACAAAACAAACAAAGAGGAATTAAAAATCACTGGTCGTTAATATCTCTTAATATCAATGGACTCAATTCACTTATAAAAAGACACAGGCTAAGAGAATGGATATGAAAGCAGGATCCATCCTTCTGTTGTATACAGGAAACACACCTCAACATCAAAGACAGACAATACCTCAGAGTAAAGGGTTGGGAAAAGATTTTCCAATCAAATGGACTTAAGAAACAAGCAGATGTAGCTATTCTAATATCTAACAAAATAGATTTCAAATTAAAATCAACCAAAAGGGATGGAGAAGGGCACTTTATATTTATAACAGGAACAATTCATCAAGATGAAGTCTCAATCTTGAACATCTATGACCCAAATATAAGGTCACTCACATATGTAAAAGAAACATTACTAAAGCTGAAATCGACATCAAACTGCACATCCAAATAGTAGGAGACTTCAATACCTTTCAAGCCAACTCTTCCCAATGGATAGGTCAACCAGATAGAAACTTAAAAGAGAAATAAGAAAACTAACAGATATCATGACTCAAATGTGTAACAATGAGGGGCCTGCTTGTTGGGGTTTCTGTCCTGCCCAGTACCCCACAGCCGGCAAGCCCCAAAGAAAATCACACAGAGAGTCTACATTAGGTTATTAACTGATTGGCCCATTAGCTCAGGCTTCTTACTAGCTCCCATAAGTTATATTAACCCATTGTTCCCATCCAGGCCAGGCACATGGCCGGTACCTTTTTTCAGCTGAGACAGGGACACATGCTGCTTCCTTGGAGATCTGCACAGGAATGCCAAGGGAGGTTCCTGCTTCCCAGACGGTCTTCTCACCCTGCTTCTACTTCCTGTCTGATTGACCCGCCTATACTTCCTACCTGGCCAATCAGCATTTATTTAAAACATGATTGACAGAATACAGACACATCTCCTGCACCACAAATGAACTTAACAGACATCTACAGAACATTCCACTCAAACACAAAAGTGTACACATTCTTCTCAGCACCTCATAGAACCTTCTTTAAAATTGACCACATACTTGGTAATAAAGTAAACCTCCACAGATACAAAAAACTGGAGTAACCTCCTGCATCTTTTTGGAACACTATGGTTAAAAATTAGAATTCAACAGCAACACTAATTTTAGAGAGCCCACAAATACATTGAAATTAAACAGTGCCCTGTTGAACTACCCCTGGGACAAGGAAGAAATAAAGAAATTTATTCTTCCTAGAATTTAACAAAAATGAAGACACAACATACCCAAACCTATGGGATACTATGAAAATGGTGTTAGGAGGAAAGTTCATAGCACTAAGTGCCCACATAAAGAAAATGGAGAAAACTCACATTAGAGACTTAACAGCACACCTGAAAGCTCTAGAACCAATGAAATAGACTCACCCAGGAGGAATAGAAGACAGGAAATAACCAAATAACCAAATAACCAAAGAAAACAATACAAAGAATCAATGAAACAATGGGTAGATTCTTTGAGAAAATCAACAAGGTAGACAAACCCTTAATCAAAATAATCAAAAGGCAGAGAGAACATTCAAATTAACAAAATCAGAAATGAAAAGGGGACATAACAACAGACACTGAGGAAATTCAGAGAACCATTAGGTCATACTACATCAACTAGCACTCCACACAATTGGAAAGTGTAAAAAAAATTGGACAATTTCTGGATAGGTACTACATTCCAAAATTAAGTCAAGACTAGGTTCACAAGTTAAATAGACCTATAACCTACAAGGAAATAGATGCAGTCATCAAAAGCCTCCCAACCAAAAAAAGTACAGTGCCCAATAGTTTCAGTGCAGAATTCTACCAGAACATCAAAGAAGAGCTAATACCTACACTCCTCAAACTGTTCCACATCATAGAAACAGAAGGAGCAACGCCAAACTCTTTTTATGAGACTACAGTTACCTTGATACTGAAATCACACAAAGACTCATCCAAGAAAGAGAATTAGACCAATCTCACTCACGAACATAGATGCAAATATACTCAATAAAATACTGGAAAACCAAATCCAAGACAACCTTAAAAAAGTCATCCAACATGATGAAGTCAGCTTCATCCCAGAGATGCAGGGATGGCTCAACAGATGAAAATCTATCAGTGTAATCCACCATATAAGTAAACTGAAAG
>JAQHUG010000510.1:679326-691839 GCA_028555095.1 Dicrostonyx torquatus | reverse complement strand
TTGATATTCATTAGTTCATACCATCTTTCTTTTTAAGTTTGTTTTTATAAACAGATATTTAATTTATGTAGTAATTGGATTTATTATGAAACATTCAAATATATAATGCATTTTATATTTGTTTTCATTAAAAATTTGAAGTTAAACTATAATTACATCATTTTGTGACTTCTTTTTCTTTAAGTGTTGTTACATATGTTTATATATGTAATCTTGATCATATTTATGTTCTCATTCTTTCTTCTCCATCAATTTCTACTGATTCCATTCCTTTTCCCAGTGTTCTTCTCTATGCTTTCAGTTTTTCCAAATGTTTTGCCAATCATTGGGTTAATTAAAGGTATTTATTATCTTGTTTTAATTAAGATATAAAGCAATGAACTCCATTAAGACATTATCAAACAGTTCATTTTGTACATTTTCTTCCCAATCCCTTCACTTATACCACTTTTGCTGGTCTTTCCCCCTCATTTCCCCTTCCGTGTCATATGTATTTTTCCCACTTTGTTAAGATCTTTCCCTGTCTCATGGCTTGTTCCCAATTTCATGAATTATAACTTCCTTATCCTATGTATATTAACAATGTAGAATCTGACTTCATTCTAAGTAATTAATTTTATATCTTGTCTTTCCCTCTATATCTGTGTTAATGAATCTCTCTTTTCAAAGGACAGAATATTCCATGAATGTGTTTGTTTCCTAGAGCAGGAGCTATGATGATCTTCCCTCCCTTGTTTCTCATAGTGTGTTTACTGCTCAAGTGTAATCTACCATCTGCCCCCTATTTCTGCTTTGAAATACCCAATAGTAAGCTTAAGAATTTTTGCAGATTTTCTTTTCCCACACATGCCATGCTTACTATTTCCTCAGTATTTGAATCTTTCTCTCAGTCTCCCTGTTTGTATGTATTTCATGTCTCTGTATTATTTGCATATGTGTATCCCAGGAGGAAACACTACTGCATTTTTTTACCCATCCTAAATGTCTGAATGAGTCTGGTATATGGGCTGAAACATTTTGGAAATGTAGAGAACAGGCAGTGACTGGTGGTTTACTCAATTACCTAGGCTTATGCTATTCTTTGATGAATAATTAGTCAAACACAAGCATGGAAGAACTGTCAGAGTAGACAGAAGTTCTATGAGTGGCGTCTGTACCAAGACCTCAGGACCAATGACGAAGCAACCCCACTCAACACACGAACACAGGTCAGACTTAAATGTCTAGGTCTTCTGACAGATGTCTTTTAGAGGAAGAAGCAAAACAAAATTCTAAACTTCTAGGCCTTTGAACATTAATAGAAGGATGTCTTTGTCTCTGATACATATCAGTCTCACCAAGCTGCCCCTTTCTCTTTATTTCTAGTTATGATTCCTTTGACATCCCTGTATCTGTGTTTTATGTTATAACCAATGGTTTGTTCTTGTATCTCTGTTTTCATTGTCTATGTCAGTAATATACTCTCCAAGTCTGCCTTTCTCTAAGTTTCTCACACTCACCTTCTAGGACACGCTGTCTATATAATAACTGTTCTGTATCACAGAGAGGCTGGTGACAAGGTACCTGTGATCTTTATGTCAACAGGGTCACTGGATTCAGACCACTCATATGGTGTTTGGTTGTAAAAACCATAGCATGTGTAAGTCCCAGCACGGTCGGGTGTCACAGGACCTATTGGGAAGTTGGCATGGGACCCCCAAAATGACGTTCTGCAGAGAACTGATAAGAGTCCTTGATTATTCCCATTCTATGAGAAGTCAAAATGAAAGTTTCAAACACAATTTCAGAATGGCAATTTAATGTTGCCTTCTTTCCTAATTTTACCAGGGAAGTTGGTAGGGCCAAGAGGAAAGGCTTCCTGTAGATTCCTAGGAATAAAGAGATTGTGAGTATGAACCTGCTATCAATCTATGTATCCGAGAATTCCTATGCTATTCACCACCTTAATCTGTTCTTTCCATCAGGGTCCCAGTGTCCTTTTCTATTTTTATATCAGCTTGTACACAGACTCCTCCATCTTTCTATGGCCATTTCCCACTTATTTGACCCTGGTAACAGCACAATATTTTTCAATTGCATGTGTAGTATATTCCTTTATAATGCTGAGATTCTGACTAGAAGTTGTTTTAAAAATTCTAGTGTACAGAGATTTGACAGAATGAAAAGATATAGCAAACATGATCTCTGACCTGAAATTATCTTCAGAGGCTCACTGTGTGATGAGAGTTCACTATGGTATTGCTGTTTATAACTATTGCATCTGTAGGTTCCTCCAAATGCTGGGGTCACAGGTCCCAAGAGAAGACTCCTCTGGAACACTTTGTTATGGATCTGAAGAATAGGATCCCCATGCTCTTTGTACAGCATGACTATGTTAAAATTACTGTGAGTGTCACAAGTGAGGGTCACATTCTGGCCCTGAGGGTCACATGGCATGGCCAGGCAGACAGTGAAGGTTTGGCATTAATTCCTGTAGAAAGATACACAGAGTAAAATATTTAGTGATCCACCTCCATTCCTGAGACCAGAGTCTCTGAATTTTACTTCTTCAGGGTCCATTGTTTGACCCTTTTCTCTGAATTGAAACATCTCTGTTTCAATGTTAGAGCTTTAAAGTCTCAGGGGACTCAAGAGGTAAACAAACAATGTACTGGAGAGCTGAAAGTTGCAAGACTCACTAGTGGCCCTTCCTGTTCTATAGAAACTGTAAGTTACTTTTCCTGCTGAATTCTAAAAGCAGATATCCAACACCCATTCAGCTGCCAGCAAGTTGTGTGGAGGGCTCCATGGTTTTAGCTTTCATGATAATCACCCATATTGAGGTATGCTTTCAGTAATGCTTTTGAGTCATCCCTTGTTTCAGCAAATAAACCCTTATCCATACAGCTTTATTAATCTCAGTAGACCCACTAGTTCAAAGATTTGGACATTGATGTAATCATTGTTTAGTCTGTCCTGGGTTTCCTTTATGGGGTGACCAGAATTGCAGGTGTTGTATCTTCCCAAGGAAAGTCTCAAACAAAACAGTGTCATTTTCATGTAATGTGTGTCACCCAACTACCATGTACATATGGAATAGCTTTCTATGCTAAGATATGTTAATTGAGAATTTTGAGTAAGTATTAAATAATGAAGTAGATTTGATCATGAAAAAATGTAATCTAAGAGGACATTATATCAGAGGACTTGTGGAAAATATTCATTTGTGAGAAGACAGATTGGAATTATAGCCAACAAGTTATAAGAAAAGGAATTCTTTTGACTCAATTACACTGACTCTAGAAATTTAACAATACTGGATTAGAAGTACATCATGAATCTTCCAGATATCAGGAGTGAGGGAAGTCAGTCCCTAGGACCACAGAACTTAGAAAATTAACAACAAGCCTGGAAGAATGAGTCCTTTGCACTACTCTGTCTCTTAAGTGCTCTTGTACAGAGCTTCATTCACCGAGGTCACACTAGCTCATATTTCTACACTGAGTGACAAGTTAGAGGCAGACATACAGCTTTTCCACCATTTCAAGCCTCCTTGCATGTGGAACATTGAGAGAATAGCATTGCTCTGCCTCTTTGGTCACTTGGTGATAAAAAGTATTTGCACTCAGGATTGCCAGCCCGTGAATCTTGGTCATTCTTCTGTATCCACATGGGAGATGTTTCTGAGAAAAACTCCTGCCTGTGTGGACATCTTGAAACACTGCTCAGGCAGAGGCTTTCAAGTACCCCAGTCAAAACCTGTACCTGATTGTGATAAGTGGCCAGTAATTTACTGTACCAGAAAGCCCAGCTACCAAAAGCATCTGATCTTAAAACAGTGGAAGCAAGTGAATGAAACGTGGGAAGCTGATATCAATGCCATCCTGTCCAGGGTTGCAACCAATTTACCCAAATCTATTCTTAGGTAGAATTAATAGTAAAGGTCTATCAACATCCACAGAACATCTGCATGTGATAGAGGTGATGGTTCTCTTCAATATGAAGGTGTATTTGTGTAAGAACTTGCACATGAAAATCAGAGAAGTGAAACATGCAAGAGAACAACGGTGAGGCTCTTGTAGTAAACACAGAGGGTAGGAAGGTCTAGGAAGCCTACAACTGATAATTCACTGCAGTATTTCTAAAACAGTGACAGAATTATAAGACACTATGAATAAAATTTTAGAAGTAGGTAAATGACATAAGAGAGAAAATGTGGCATTTTTTATGGTTTGTGTAACCTCACTCAGTAAAAATATTTTCTGAGTTCACTTATTTTTATGAAAAATTCATGGTTTCATTGTTATTTACCAATGAATAGTATTACAGAGTATGAACTTGATACATTTTTATTAGCCATTAATCACCTGAAATACATCTAGATAGTTTCCTTGTCTTAGTTCTTGAGAATAGAATGCAAGAAACATGACTGGGGAAGTATCCATAGCATAGGGTATCAAGTACTTCCTATGTAATCAAATGGATAGAAATGATGCAAATANTGAGTACTTTATATCCAATCTTTATATTCAACAACTCCCAGTGGACTCTGTCTGCAAATGAAAAAAGATGCACCAGACTAGACTGTGTTTGGAGCTTCTGTCTCAATACGGATCCCTCATAAGTGATTCTAAATGTGGACCTTTCCTTTATTGGTAAACTGGGAAGCTGAAGGGATGATGCAGTGGTTAGAACCATTTGCTGCACTTGCAGAGTTCCTGAGTTCAGCTTCTAGCATCCACACTGGGTGATTCAGAATCATCTATAAATTCAGCTCCAGGGTATCTGTCAGCCTCTCTAGCCCCCACAAGCACTGTGCATGCACCCCCCACATACACCCTGAAAAATATATCACAGGTTTCTGAAGAATATGCTGGAAGACTTCAGAAAATGCATGAAAGATGAGTGTGGAGTAAGTGAGAAGCCCTTTCTCTTCATGCTCCTCAGGAGAGTGAGTCTACTGCCATGCTCATGGATCTCAGAGCACCTCTTCCCACTCCCACTTAGACACAACATTGGTGGAGAACAAATAACTGGGATGTGATGCCTCTACCTGTGACAATGAGCTCCAGGGCATTGCTAGGGGCTGACCACACATAGGGACTGCTGTTGTGCCAGCCATAGCACCTGTAGTTCCCAGCAAAGTCAGGATTTACGGGACCAAGAGTGAAGTTGCCTTGGTACCCTTCATGTTGGTGCCATGGCAAAGAAACATCTACCTCCTTGGCCAGTGAAAATCCCTTGAACAGGTCATGTGCTGAACTACACTGGAAGGAAATGCTTTCTCCTGGTGTCAGCACACAGCTTTGATCTGTGGAGAGGACAGGTTCGTTGTATAAGCCTGAAAGAGAAGACAGTGAGCTGTTAGCAAAATTTTGTTCTTTAAAAAATTATTTTCAGGGGCTGGGGGCAAGGGTCAGCAGTTAAAAGCACTAGCCAGAGTCACAACTGTTTCTAACTTCAGTTCTCGGGGATTTGACACCCCTTCTGATCTCCAAGAGTACTGCATTCACATGGTTCACAGACAAACATGCAAGGAAAAATCCATTTACAGAAAATAAAAAAAATCAGTTGATGGTGGCAGAGAGATGGGTCAGCAGTTAAGAGCACTGCTCTTTCAGAGATCCTGAGTTCAATTCCCAGAATGCACATGGTGGCTCATAACCATCTATAACTGTAGTCGTATAGAATCTGATGCTCTCTTTGATGTGCAGTCATACTTTCAGACAAAACACTCATAGACATAAATAATAAATCCTTTAAGGAGAAAATATTCAGTTGAGTAAGCTGACTAAAAGATGTTCTCTTTTTGCTGTTTAAGAAATTATTTGCCTCCAGGCATTATGGTTTGCGAGTGTAATCTCAGCACTTGGGAAGTGAGGTAGGAACATCACAAGTGAAGGGTAGCATGGGACAGGAGTGATACTTGTTCTCACAAGTAGAAAAGTTTTAGAATCAACTCTATGTCTGTCTGGGGCATGTGATGTACAATGGGGTTGTTTCCAACCACGAAGATAAAATTATGTCACTGGTAGGAAAATGGATACAACTAGGGATTATTATGTTAGGTAAATTAAGTTGGAATCAGAAAAAGCATCACATGTTTTCTCTTATTTGTGGATCATAGACTTTTACATCGATACATAAGTTAATGTATGACTATATAACATGGAAAGAGAAGCAATACTAAACACACACACACATACAAGCAAAAAACCAACAAGAACAAAAACAAATTTATTATTTGTTGTGGGGTTGGAATCCAGTGCCTCATGTATAAGAGGCAAACACCATACTACTTGTTATGTATTAACATTTTTGATTTTTAAAGAAAGAGTAATTTTTATTGGTTCTTTGGGAAATTCACATCATGCTTCTCAATCCCACTCATTTTCCAGTCCTCCCCATATCTACTCTTCTCCCTTGTAACTCTTCCTAAAAGAAAATAAAAAAATTAATGGACGAACAACAAAGAAGACCCCCAAACACTTCATTCCTCTGCCTTTCCTGCCTCTCCATCACCTGTTCATGCATCTTAGTGGCACTGGTAGCTGTGGTGTGCCATGCGGTAGACCCTTCTGTTCAAGCTTTACTTGCAATTGTTCATTGTAATCAGTTGTTGGTGTGGTTCAAGGTCTCTGGCTTGCAGTACACCAACAATACTGGCTCTGTACTGATACTCCTCTTAGGCATCTTATTGTTGCCCGGAGTCAAGGAGATCCTGCAGCTCTGGTTCCACAGGACCAGTTCCTTCATGTACTCCATAGACGGGTGGGACAACACAGAGAGCTGGATATGATACTCACATAGTAGTTGAGCTGGTCAGTCTGGGCCTCCACTGGGACAGTCCCCCTCAGATGATGGACAGAACTACCTCTCCTGTATCCCCACCAACAGGGTCAGCTCTCCCGTGTCCATAGTGAGGAGTGTGGCCATATCTCCCAGGGTCGGGGTCATTAGCGCCAGCTCTCCCATGTGGGCTGGGGCCCATTCCCATGCTGCAGCAGTCAGTGAGGGTCAGGACCAGATCTTTTAGAGCCAGGCAAGGGTGGGGCCAGCTCATCATGGCCCTAGGATTTCTGCATGAATGGTTTACATTTTCCTCTCCTCCCCAAGGTCATAACATGGGCCACAAAAATTAATAAAGACCACCAACTGCAGCAGGACCATAAACCCAGATATGGTCCTTGGCAGTAGCTTAGGCCTGGTTGTCACCCTGGACCTGGGGGTACAGTGCAGGAACTAAGATCAGTAAAGGCCCTGGCAACAGCATGGTACTTGGGCACCAACATGGCCCAAAGTGGCAGCTCAGATCCCTGGCACCTATATAGCCTTTTATGGTAACAGGAGCCATAGACATCGACACAGACCCTGGCTGAGGCAGGCCACAGACACAGCCCTGGCTTTCTGTAGCATCTTGGGCCGAGTGGCATCACAGGCCACTCAGATCAGTATGGTCCTCAGACACCAGCATGGTCTCAGGTAGTGACCCAGATGCTGGGCTTCCACACAGTCTTCAGTGGTAACAGGAACCATGGATATCCACACAGACCCTGGCTGCTGTGGGGCCACAGACCCAGAGACATGGCCCTTGGTAGAAGCCCAACCGAGTATCACCATGGGTTTGGGTGGCAGTTCAGGCCACCCACATCAGCGTCTTTTTGCTTCTTCATCTCTGCCTCTCTCCCAGCACTTGAACTGCTCTGCTTCTCTTTCTCTGCCATTTCTCCTCTATCATTGCCTTGAGCTACTGAGAGGGCGCAAGGATGTCTTCCACCTGCACAGACTGAGCAGGGCCAGGGCCCATGGGTGTCTTCTACCTGCACAGGCTGAGCAGGGCCAGGGCCCATTGGTGTCTTCCCCCTGCCCAGGCTGAGCGGGGCCAGGGCCCATGTGTGTCTTCCATCTTCCCAGTCTGATCAGGGCCAGGTAGTTTTGTGGATAGTTTTTTTTTTTAATTTACTTAGGTTTTGAGATAGGATCTTGAACTCATGATCCTCCTGTCTCAGCTTCTTGAGTGCTGGGATCACTGATGTGTAACAACACACCCAATTTCTCCTTCCCTCCCTTTCCCTTTCCTTCCCCTCTCATGTCCACTCCTCTCTCTTCACCTGTCTCTTTCCTTTCCTTCCTTTGCCCTCCCCCACCCCTTTTCTTTCAATACACTCTCATGTAGTTGGGACTAACCTCAAATTAATTATGAAGCAATGGATGACGTAGAATCTTTATTTCTCCTGCCTTTACCTCTGGGATTATTGGATTATTAGTGTTCCTCATCAGACCTGGCCTAGTTTTTAAACTAAAAAGGTTTTGTGTATTTATCATGTATACCATGTTATTTATTGTGTGTATATATTGTATAATGACTAATTAGAGCGAATAGCATATTTATATCACCTCACACAGTTTTTTTTGTGGTAAGAACATTTGAAATACAGCATTTGTCACCTCTGTTTTTTTTTTGTAATGAACTATGACCCAGTGTAGTCATGAGAAAAGTATCAGGCAATTTCTAAGAATGGGAAGTCCTGGAGAATACTTGCCTGCACTTTTCAAAACTGTCAAAACTATCAAAATCAAGAAAGAACCAAGTGCAATGTGAGATCTTGGAAGGGGTAGATCCTGGAGTAGATAAGGATCATTAGATACCAGCCAAGAAACTCCGAATATGCTTTAGATATAAATTAAGAGAGCTATGCCAATATTTGTTCATTCATTCTTGGTCTTCTCAGTTTTCAACAACTTCATTTTTCTATGAACCTAAAGCTATTCTAAAAATACGGGAGGTGGGGAGGATCTGGCAAGAATTGGGGGGAGGGAAAGGAATATGCTAAGATACATTATGTAAAAACAAACATCATTGAATGCAGAGACTCACAGCTGCCCAAGATGCACAGAATAAAGACAGTTGTAGGCCCAGACATGAACAAGATGTTTATGCTATCTCTGTCTAAGACCTAGGCAACACTGTCCAAAGGTGAATAGGAATTATCTAAGAGTTGGAAGACAGGGTAGGGCCTACTAAATGCCACTCTCTAGACTTGAAAGAACCACCACAATAATTAACATACAGTTGTAATTACCTACAAGAGCAAGCCTGTCAACAATAAGTCAAGGAAGTAGGGGAGTTGGGGGGATGAGGGAGCAATCAAGGGGTCCTACCCTTTGTGATGGAATTACTGACCATTGACAGACTCTGGGAGAGGGGAAATAATTGCTTTTAGTTGTATACCTACTGCTAAGTCCACATAAGATACCTTCAAACCCTTAGTAATAGGAATAGCCCTGGTTAATCTCAGTGGGTCACAAAACAAAATGAGCAGAAGTGGGGCTGAGAGTGATCAGTATGTATTGTGTACATTGTATGAAGTTATCTACTAACACATATAATTAACAAAAAGCAAATACAAAAACAAAATAAAGTCTGCTAAAATTAAGACAAAATAGCTATCAGAAGACCAGGCTCCCAATGTATCTCCTTACCTGTCACCACCAGCTCCAGGGGTTTGCTATGCCCTGACCAGTGGTCCTTATTCCTGTACTGACATTGATAACATCCTGCTGTGGTTGTACTCATGTGGTTGATAATGAATTCTGCCTCTTTCTGAAATCCAAGTTTCTTCTCTGTAACTGTGTGTGTGGCGTTTTTCATCAGTGGCAACTGGTACAGGAAGGCTTCAGGAATTCCCTGGCAGAGGATCTTCACAGACCCATTCCACGGAACCACAGAATTTGTGACAGCATATATGGTAGGAATGGGAAATTCTGAAAGGAAATGGAGCTTAGGCTCAGATGGCTTGCAGAAGCTATCTTATTCCATTGATGTTGGAGGACATGAGTTAAGCTGCAAAGGATCTATAACCATTTCATTTAAAAATAGTATTGTGGGTCTCTGGAGATAAATCTCTGTTGATTAAAGTGTTTGACTTGCAAGATCCTTTTAAAAACTTTATTCTTATTTTATGTGTATTGGCATTTTCCTGTCTGTGTGAAGATGTCAAATCTTGCAGTTACAGACATGTTGCTGCTGGGAATTAAACCTGGGTCCTTTGGAAGAACAGTCAGTGTTCTTAACCACTGAGCCACTTCTCCAGTCTCCTTGACTTGCAAGGATGAGCACCTAACTTTGCCTCCCCAGAACCCACACAAACAGCCAGGAGTGGTGAGGTGCTTACAAACCCAGTGCAGAGGCAGAGGCAACCAGATTAGAGGCAAGCAGATTTCTGGGCTTGCGGGCCAGTCAGGCTAGCCTAATCAGTGCGACCCAGGCTAGTGAGAGACACTGCTTCAAGCAACAGCAGTGAAGGCAAAGACTCATGGTTGCCTGGAACTGGAAGTGGGCAGATCCTGGTGCTGAATCCAGGACCTCAAAGGGAGCCAGAACAGTTATTTATCTTCTTGGCTTTCCTCATTACTATTGATTTGCTTTGATCAAGTGATTTGTGCATCTGGAAGACGTCATTCTCAGCTTATAATCATTATATGGAACAGGCAAAGGGCACCAAAAACCATCGGGTTCCCTTCATCTGTTCTGTGGGAGCAGCTCATTTGGTGAACACTTCCTAACATACAGAAAGTTTTGGGTTTGACCTTTGGTATCACAAAGCTAAGCCAAAACAAAAATACAAGTACAGTATGTTCACTCTCACATGTGGATATTTAGAAAGTGATCACTAGAGGCTGGGAAGTATGAGGGAGTGGGGGAAGGCAGAAGTTTAATATAGTTCGATAAATGCTCTTCTTTACAGCACAGCTAGATAACTACAATTTTCAATAATATAGTATACATTCTGTGAATTAACAGGTGAGAGGAATTTGAAAGGCTCTAAACATATAATAATACCAGGGTAAAAGGCAAGGGCAGGTATCCAAGTTTGTCTTATGACCTTCACATGCATGTTGTGGTATTTCCATATACTAAGATGAAAATATTAATTTATCTGGTTTGACTGGCACATGTGGCCTGATTCCATTGAGTGTTACATTGCATTGTACCCTGTAAATTTGTGCAGTTAAGATTCCAAGTACACATGTAAGACTCTGTGATCAACAGTGTCAAGTTACAGAAAAGGAAATCAGGTGACTGGTGTGGAAGTTCAGAACAGGAAGTAGAGGATCTGCCAAGAAGTTATGCATGGGGGGATGGAGGACTGAAGAGGGAAGGAGCCATTACAGGAAAGGCTGAGACCTCATACATGCAAAAGGTGAAAGATAAGCTGAATGAATGTTAGCATGGAAGAAGAGGAGAAGAGAAGACACTTTGGAAGAGTAGATACAAGCCAGGAAGAGGAGGGTGGGAGGGAGTTTAACATCACACCTAAGACAGATCTGAGGAGCTATAAGTGGGAGATACCTAGAATTTTATCTTAAGCATACAAATAACCCAGTATTTGGAAGGATGCTAAAGAGAGAAGACATGATAGATGAAGATTCACATGCACTAGGAGGTCAAAACAGGACCTAGAGGGACAGAATATGCAGAATTTAGCACTATTGGTGTTTCCGTCAGCTTATGTTGATGCTTCCTTTGATACTGCTTAGGTCTCAACATCGTGGTAGAGTACATGAGTGTACAGTAGAGCTAGGATAGATTGACTTCCTCTAAATGGGTGAAGTAAATAAACTTGGAGAAAAAAGGGAATCAACAATCAGAAATACAACTCATGACTTCCTCTTATGAATAGTCAGTAAAACACAGGCCTTTGTTAGATATGCCGCTAGCTGATTCCAAGGCTGTAGCTCCAGAGGGTTCTGGGGTCCCCTTAATGAGATAACACAGTGATGTAAACAGCAGACACTGGGATGGGAGTAGAAGGGGAATTTACCTCATCTTCAGAGCATCTTTCCATTCATTATTCTATTCCACAGCAGTTATGAGTACCTAAGGTGTTGCGAAGGACAAGACTTAGGGGGGCACTTACCTTTTTGTGCCCAAATTGTCTGGCCCAGGAAGACTGCTGGAAGAGAATCATTAGTGAAAATTTAACCTCCAGTATGCAACTTCTGGTGCAGATCTCCCTGCATAATGAGTTATGGGAGTAAATCTGTGTGTGTGTGTGTGTGTGTGTGCATGTGTTTGTTTGTCTATTTATCTACCACCTATCTATTATCTATAGTAGTTTCAGGTATCTCTCTATATCTATTATCTGTCTATTATGCATGTATGTATATATGTATGTGTCAATCATCTGTCTCTATCTTTTTTGCTATTATTTATTAATTGATCATCTTTTGTCTATTACTGCAATCTATCAATAAATCTACAAGTCAGTTTCAATAATTTATTTATCACCTTTTTCTATAGATCATCTAGTTTTGTCTGTGGTTATCATTTCTTCTATCTAGCTCTTGTTTTCAAATGTATGTCTGTTTATTCATAAGAGTATTTTTCCCAAAATAACCAGGATTGAGGGTCACCCTTACATTTTCAGTACCTCTCTCTCCTCTCACAAATCCCAGCAATGGTCATGAAACCCAGACAGTATGTCATGAATTGAATAGAGGCAAGCGAGTCCCATAGCTCAGATTCTAACA
>JAQHUG010000510.1:466861-500825 GCA_028555095.1 Dicrostonyx torquatus | reverse complement strand
AATATTACATGATGAACTCAATTGCTATATAAAATTTACATATGTTAAGAAAAGTTATTTTAAATGATAATGTAGAAATAAAGAGGGAGGGGTAAGAGGGAGAAAGGAAGAGAAAAGGGAAGAGAAATGGTAGGGAGATGGAGAGGGAAAGGGGCAGAGAGAGATCACAGAAAAGGAAACAGAGTAATCACTGAGGAGTGCATGAACACTGATAAGGAACTTTCTCTGTTTCTTTTTTCCAGGTTTATGCAAGAAATCTCCTCTGTCTGCAATGATAATGATCATCCAGTGGTGAAGTCAGGAGAGACTATGGCCTTGTCTTGTATATCTAACACCCTCCGAGGATGGGCTGCCTTAGAGACACTGACTGTCTGCAGTGAAAAGGCAGAGTGGGACATTCCAGGCCATCTTCCTTCTTGGCCCTGTGATCCAGAAAGGGAACCATAGAGCTATGGTTCTTTTAGGAACTCTTCCAGTGTATGGTCATCCCTGAGTGATCCATTGTACCTTACTGCCAAATGTAAGAATGCTTCATATATATTTCATGGGTTGTGACTAAAGAAATATTCAAGCCATGTCTGAGAAATGTCCTATATAATGATGGATCATGATGAACTACAATGAAAAATTAGACTTATTAGTTTTACAATGCAAGGTGGTCAGCCCTGAAAGTACACACACACACACACACACACACACACACACACACACACACGTGTGAATACTATGAAAAAAGTGTTTATAAATATTATATATAAACACTCAGTTTTATGGATATATGTATATATATTTTATATATGCATATATAGATATACACGATGCAATGATAAAAACTAAAAAAAAAGAGACTACTAAATTAAGAGTGTGGGGGTATGCAAAAGCTTGTAGCAAAAGGGACTGGGAGGAGGAAAGGAAGAGAAAAGTGATTGAATTATGTTTCAATTACAAACATTTTTAAAGAGAGATGGAGCATGAGAATGGGTGTCAGATTACAGAGCAATGGATAGGGAGCTGCCCAAACACTCCTTGGTTGACAGCAATGAGGCATCTATGTATAAAGGGAGATATAGACAGGGGTCAGGACAGACTCATTAGGGATGAGGTTGGGTTCAGTTTCAGCAGATGAGAGATGGAGCACTCTCCTGGTCTTTTACTCACATAGATCTCTCTACAGTTTTCCTATTATTTCATTATATATTTAAATTCAAGAAGAAAGTAACCTCCTTTATAAAAACTACATAAAGGCATTTTATGACCTTAAAGGCTCAACATTAAGTGTTGAAGTAGGTTCTGGTCACTGACAAACCTCAAAGGACATTCTATAAGAGGAAGGAAGATAAACACATTGGCCACATTTCTCTCATTCTGCTTTCCTCATCTCTAATAAACTCTTCTAAAAACTGCCCCTCATGTGCAGAAACAGACTGCAAAACTAGTGAGTAAATTATTCCTCGTCTCTATTGTGGGAACTAAGGGAACAAAATCTCTTGGGTTCACCTGCTGGTTTGGGGCCTTGTGATCTCCCCTCAGTGATTCTAAGATTCAACAACATCAGAACCTTTTAGGGCAGCATGTGACCTGAATGGACTATTCGTTTCTATTTTCTGCATCTGAGATCCCAGCAAGTGAACAAAGAGGAAATTGGACTCAATTTTCAGGAACAGCTGCTCATTATAACTCTGTTTATCCTGGAGAGGAGGCAATAGAGACTGAAAAAGGAATGAAGCAAGCAGAAAAAAGATTTTATGGAAATACTACCTGTGTAGGAAATGGCCTTGACATCACATTTTCCCTGTGGGAGAATTTAAAGTTTAGTTCAATGGTGTTGTAGAAGTTGCAAAAGAGATTAGCTGAGCACTGGAATGAATCTCAGGTTAAGACAATGAATCTTGTGTCCTGCCTTTATCTGGCACTGGAATAAGGCTGATAAGATAGAGAACTTATGCACAAGACACATGAAGTAACAATTATTAACATGAAAGCTGTAAGAGATAAAAATCGAAGATTAATGTTGTTCCCATATGCCAAGGTTCAGGAAAGTAACAAAATGACAATTGATTTGTATCACTACATTCCCCTATCAGTGCTGAAGGAAACATGAAAGACTGACTGTGCTAGACTTTATCTTCTGAAGCCATTAGAACATCTAGATAAAGCATAAATCACATTTGAATGCAGATAGTAAGAGATTCAAGAGTATTTAGGAAGCTTCCTCTTTATCTTCACTCATTCCATGTATGGCACATATAATATTTATTCTCAGAATTACATATGAGAAAATACAGAAAACATAGCCACCTACAATCTAGATTGTTTGTAATTTACTTATATTACTTCTCTGGGAAATTCATACAATGTTCTTTGATCATATTTATGCCTGCCCGAACTCTTCTTGGATCCTCCCTACACTCACATTGACACAACTTATACCCATATTGACATAACTTTGTGTTCTCTTTTTTAAATCCATATCCATGGATTTCAACTTGTGAAGACCATATATTTTTGGATGTGTGGCCTTCCATAGAGAATGGTAAACTTACCAGTAGCAACACTCTTAAAATTGATTGTTCTTCTCCCAGCAGCTATCAATTGTTTATATCTTGACTAGGGCTGAACCTTCATGTCACTCTCTATTTGCATGATGGAATTTTGTCTGGCTTGAGCATGTACTGGTCTTGAGCATGGTGTCATAACTGTTTGTGAGTTCATAGATTCAATTTCCCTACTGTTTCCCAAAGACACTGTTTCATTGTAGTTACCCACAGCCTCTTTTCACCTCCTCTTTCCATTTCTACTACAATGATCACTGAACCTTTGGAAAAGAGTATGTGATATAAAACTTCTACTTAGAACTATGGATTCCATAGTTCTTTATTCTCCGCACCTTTGCCAGCTGTGGGCTCTGTGTTAATTGCCATCTATTGCAAATACAAATCTTCTGATGAGGGTCAAGAGATTCATTAATACATCACTAATGATAAGTTGTTAGAAGTTGGTTTAATAATATTTCATTTCAACAGAATAATAGCATTATGTTCTCCATCAAAACTCTTCTCATAAATAAATACAGCATCAATTATCCATAAATTAAAAAATGTAATGCCATCCATCAATATGGGAATTCTAAGGTTTGCCTCTTATTGGGTTCACACATCCCTCCAGAAAATCACAGGCTCTTGCATAGCTAAATGGGCAATGAGTAGAGAATTACTAGGGTGAAGCATGGGAGAGATGGGGCAGTGAACACTGCAAGGTAGAACATTTGATTCTGAGTTGTAGCAGATGAGAAACCTTTGGGTTTTATTAACTATATCTCTCATTACATGTTGGATTTGAAATGACAGTAAAGAAGTGCTATTTTAGGTGCTTTATGTTATATTTGTCTGTTGACTGAGGTTTCTGTCCTGCCCTGCTCCCGCAGTCATTAAGTCCCAAAGAATCACACAGAGGCCAACATTGGTTATAAACTGATTGGCCCATTACCTCAGGGTTCTTACTAACTAATTCTTATAACTCACATTAGCCCATAATTCTTGTCTGAGTTAGTCACATGGCTTGGTACCTTTTTTGGTGAGGCAGTCACATCTTGCTTCCTCTGAGGCTGGGTCATGACTGCAGAAAGAACTTTCCTCTTCCTAGAATTCTCATTGCCCTGCCTATACTTCCTCCATGGCTACTGGCCAATCAGCATTTATTTAAAATATAATGTATTTTGCATATACTATGTAAGATATTCTGCAAGCCTTATGTGATTTTCCTCATACATCCATTTATTTGATTCTAGGAATTAGTTTTGTTTTCAATATTAGCTCATTAAAAATGTTTTAATACTATGCAGAGGGATAGCATCAATTTGAAAAAATTATCTGAAAGAATTTGTGCTATTGAAATTAACTATCAGAATATGTTGAAAAATTATGATAGATTAATGGATAATATGTCTCTCCAAGAAGGTAATATGCACACAATTAGAATTATATCCAATGATGAGATGTTATCTTTACTGGACAAGTTTCATACCTTGGAATCCTCAGTGAGATCATTAGAACAAAACATTGGAGAGGAGATTCAAACTTTAAAAAAGGCAGTAGTAAAAAGATTAGAAAAGATTGAGGAATTCATTGAAATTGATGAGGAGGGACAGAAGGTACAAGGATAGGATTTAGTCTCATCAGTACATGCCAGCCCATGGGATGACTTACTCAGAGTTTCTGAAAATTCAACTGCATATCCGGTAATTTCCTCACAAAGACCATCTGGCACAAAGTGCCCTAAGGTTGTCAAAGAATATGCAAGGGAACTAATACAAATGAGCAATCTAAAATAAATAAAACTAGCAATAGTTTCTTATGGGCTACATTCACCATTTGTCAGGGAAATGGTTATAACATGGGCTTCAAGCACTAAGGCTACCCCACACAATTGGCTTCAGTTATTCTCAGCATTCCTAGAAGATGGAACTCAGCTGCTTTGGAAGGAAGAGAAATTTTATTTGAGAGAAGAGGCAAAAATTTTAGAACAATAGGGGAAAACAAAAGGATTTGAGACTCCCCAAGATCCAATTCATGGTGAGGGTCATTGCTTTGATCCTCAGTAACAGGTTCGCTACAATGAATGCACCTTGTCCCTATGTAGCACAGCAGCTTTATATGTTTGCGGCAAGATTGAGGAAAGAGGATTGAATCATATACCAGTGTTAAACAGGGTCAGAGAGAACCCTTTAGTGACTTCTTACAAAGATTGACTAAGGCTGTAGAAGTAGGAGTAACAGACCCTGAAGCTAAACGTGTACTGATAGAATCTTTGACTTTTGAAAATGCCAACTTAGAATGTAAAAAGATCTTTGGGCCTTTAAATGTTAGATCAGCTCCCATAGATGAATGGATCTTGCATAAAATGAATGTTGAAACATTTGACTATAGTACTGAAGCTTGGGTAAGAGAAGAACTTTACAGTGGTATGAGAAGACACCATGTTTTAATTGTGAAAGAATAGGACATCTAAGAAAGAACTGTAGACAAGAGATTCCTATGAATGTCCTCTCTAGAAATAGCAAGAATAGGAGGACTCAGACTTCTGGTATATATAGGAGTTGTGGCAAAGGCCGACATTGGACTGATGAATGTAGGTCAACAAGAGACAGACAAGGCAACCTGATACCACCAGGAAACTTCTTGGGGGGGGGCTCTCACAGGCCCCAATGTCAGCTAAGATCCAGTCATTCCCAGTTATTGTGGAGAACATGTCTCACCATGAAAATTAAACAATCTAGTGCTATTGTAAAAACCATACTGTTCTGGATGATGGAATAGACATGGAGGATAAATAAAAAACTTCAGTAGTATTTTGGTAGACTTCTATAAATGATCAAAGTCCAAACCTAAGAGTGCGTATAAATGACATTGTAATTGAGGGATTGCTAGACACAGGTGTGGATGTGAGTATCATTACTTCAGAATCTTGGCATACAGTTTGACTTTTTTAAGAGGCAGATATTCAGTTCTTAGGTATTAGAACCCTATCTCAAGTGAAACAAAGCACAAGGTGGGTTGAATGCATAGGGCCAGAAGGACAGAAAGGAAGTCTGAAGCCATATGTAGCTAATATGTAGTGAATTTATGGGTCTGTGACCTATTGAAGTAATGGAATACAAGGTTAACATTCCTGCAGCCCCCAAAACTCATATTGCTGGGAAGGATATTAGAATATATTATGAACAAAGGTCACAATCATTAAGACTGTACAAGAACACAAAGCAACTAGCAAGCCTTCAGAGGTACTAATGGCTTTCCCTTTAAAATGGTTAATTGAGAAAGCAACATGAGTTAAACAGTGGCCTTTAACAGAAGAAAAGCTGTAGGTTTTAGAACAGCTGGCATAGGAGCAACTGGATGCTTGCCATATTGAAGAATCAACCAGCTCTTAGAATTCTTCTGTATTTTTTGTTTAAAAAATCTGGAAAATGGAGAATGGTGACAGATCTAAGACCTGTCAACATGGTTATTCAACCTATGGACCCTCTAAAATCTGGAATTTCTTTGCCTTCTCTATTATCAAAAGGATGGCCTCTTATAGTTATTGATTTAAAGGATTATTTCTTTATTATACCTTTACAAGGATAGGATAGAGAAAAATTTGCTTTCATAGTGCCTACTTATAATAATTTTCAGCCTACTAGGAGATACCAGTCAGCCATCCTCCCATAGGGAATGCTCAATGGTCCCATGCTGTACCAATATTTTGTAAGTGACCCATTTGAAATAATACACAAACAATTTCCCAAGCCTATAACTTATGATTACATGGATGATATTTTTATCTGATCCAAATGCAGATACCTTAGAAAGAATGTTTGAAGAAGTAGAGAAAGTTTTGCCTAAATGGGGATTAAAATTTGCTCCTGAAAAAATGCAAAGAGGAGATTCTGTCAATTACCTAGGTTACAAAATAGGTTTACAGAAAATTTGAATACAAAAGGCACAAATTAGGAGAGACCAATTGCAGACTCTTAATGACTTTCAAAGTTGGTTAGGAGACATTTTCTGTTTATGACCAGCTGTTGGGATAATACCTGATCTAATAGTTCATTTAAACAAACCTTTTGTGGTGACAAAGACTTGAATAGTTCCAGAGAAGTAACAGCTGAAGCAGAAAAAATTGATGGTCGTTGAAGAGAAATTACAGGAGGCGCAGGTAGATAGATTGAATCCAAATCTTAACAGTACTCTAGTTATACTGCCTTCCAGAATTTCCCCTACTGGTTTTTTAATGCAGAGGGAAGATATTATCTTATAATGGATCTTTTTACCACATAAACCATGTAAAAACCTAAAAACTTATGTGGAAATTGTCTCTAAATTAATTATAAAAGAAAAAATTGAGACTCTATCAACTAGCAGGTAGAGACACAGCATAGATTATAGTTACTTTCACTGCTCATGAAATTAAAATATATAGGAAGACAATGAACCATGACAAAGAGCTTGTGGTAATTGTAACATGAGGGCTTACTCGTTGGGGTTTTTGTCCCACCCAGTACCCCACAGCTGGCAAGCCCCAAAGAAATCACACAGAGAGTCTACATTAAGTTATACACTGATTGGCCCATTAGCTCAGACTTCCTACCAGCTGGCATAACTTCTATAAACCCATTGTTCTTATCTGTTAGCCATATGGCCAGTACCTTTTCTCAGCTGGGCTGCTACATGTTACCTCCTTGGAGATCTGCGCAGGAATGCTATGGAAGCTTCCTGCTTCCCAAATCTCCTGTTCTCACCTCTACTTCCTGTCTTGTTTTCCCACCTATACTCACTGCCTGGCCAATCAGCATTTATTTAAAACATGATTGACAGGATACAGAATTGTCCCGCACCAGGTAATTTCTTGAGAGAAGCAGTTTCCCTCTTATTTCCACAGGAGAAGAAAAGCTGTGAATACCATTAAAGTTAATAAAGAATTGGTTTGAAAAATGAACCTTTTGAGAAAGATAAATGACAGCTCATCCACAGAGGTGATAATCATTGGTAAGTGTTGGGGCAGGGTTTTGTTCTTGTCCTAGCAGGAAAATATTCTTCTTCAAAGAGTTGAGAGACCATGAACATCTAGATGCCTAAAGATGAAAAGATAGCTATCTAGAAAGAATCAACATGCAAAGACTTATGATGCTGTATCATCTGCATAGTAAATTTTGATTATTTGGACATGCATACATCTCTACTTAAAACTAAGAGCTGGCTTTGGAGTTTGAAAATGGCTATCCCCTAAATCCAAGCATGTTGTTAAAAGAAAAATTCAGAATTTCTGTCTCATGTCAGGAGCCTTCTCATATGGGACAGAAAGAAGATAGATTTTAAGGAAATATTTTAATTTTCTCCATGTCCATTTTGTCTATATTGTATTTTTCATTAAATATATGGCTATATGAATAATGTTTAAGTTTTAAACAATAAACAGTAAACTTTTCTGCAGTAATATTTGAAGCTTCCAGGAAGAATATGGGGCCCCACAACAACTCTACCTGGTTGATTTGATGTCATGATGTGGATAGAACTTCAATGAGACCAGCTTTTGGGTACCTGATAAGAAAATGGTGGGCCTTTTTACAAAGTTCTGGCCAGAACCCCAAATAAAAACAACAAACAAAACCCTATCGACTACTCAGAGACCATTTGCAATTATACAAAACAGCAATCTTGAAACTTAACCATCATTTTACCTTTACAGGATCCTATAGAAAAGAAATTGCCCCCATGACAGCTGGAAACAATTCTAGAGGACCACATCCCCTCTCCCAACAAAGTTTGTCCTCACAGTTAGGGTCACTATTTTGTGGTTGATTATTGCTTGTATAGGGTTGGGCATTCAGCTTTTTATTAAACCAATCAAAATAAAACAGTGACACATTTTCACACAGTATGATCAAATAGGAAGCAACAACGCACCATATGAAGCCAGAGTTTATTTTTTAAACCATTGGTAATGGCTAGCATCATTCTGGGTACAAAATAGCAACTTTAGTTATCAATATACCAGATACCCACTTTCTCATCTATATATGAGATTTCCATTGCCAGTGCTCTCTAAAGAGGACTTACTTGTGCTAAAGTCTGTATTATAGCATTTAGACTGATCAGTCGGATGATTAGTCCAAACAAAATATTCCCCATTCATGTGACTAAACATTTACATACCATCTTTTACTGAAAAAAATTGGCCTTAAATGATGAAAACAATCCTCAGCATTGCAAAACAATATCATCCTGTTTCCTATTACATGTGTGACTTTTAACATACCTGAACAAAACACACTGGATTCTTGCTGACAGGCTAAAAAGTAACACATAATAAAGTCTGTAACATAAGAGCAGCATTTCTGGTAGTGGAAAAGTCAGTTTTCTTTAAGGACGTGAGTCCTGGTAAGTTGATCAGACATCAGTTGAAGACCACACATATAAGAGTATATAAGCGGCACCATAAACTCTCTCCCTATCTCTCTACTGCTGTCTCTCACTTTGTCTCTGTTTAAGTCTCTGTCTCTTCAAAGAATGAACCCAAGGACTTCAAAAGTGATAGATAAGGCCTTCTATTTGTGGTGCCTCCTGATTATAAAGGATGACTGGCCATCATACAGGGCCAATGGCTTCTCTTACATCATCATTTCCTCACACGTCCTTCATTTGGTATAGCTCGTTTTTAACATTCTGTACTGTCATTATAATAGATGAGGCCATTGATTTTGAAGATGCATTTATTCATGATTCTGAAAGTTCCAGTTTCAAAATCAATGTCTTATGGTTAAATTGTCATTCAAGTAACATTTTCTCACTTTATTTCTCATTACATTGTTTATTGAGAAGGCTTTGGCTTTATATACAAGATGTAAGGAATTGTCTCACGGAATATGGGATCAGGGACTTCTACCATTGCTGGCTGCTTAGTGATCACAGCTGTTGTCTTATTCTGGTATCCTGCTGCATAACTGGGCATACATCACATCCTGGGGTTCTTTAGATGTAGTAGCCTAGTGTGAGACAGAGCTGAATGAAGGTATATGCTTGGCATTAGCAACTTAGGGAACTGAAATGAGCAAGACCCACCTGCGGGTGAACCTCTCTGTTCTTTCCTGATTGATTGTTCTTCATGTCCAACTCTTTTCTTGACAGTGGAGGAGAGGTAAGCCCTGATTTCTGATGTCTGGAGGGTTTTACTTGGGCATAAACAATTTGCTGGGGATCTTGATCATGTGGATTCTGCAGCAAGGAGATAAAGAGATAGATAAAGTGATTCCTGGTCCCATTTAGAAGCTTCTTCAGACAGAGAGATTTTTAGAAATTTAAGTCACATATCATAGCTAATGTGGTCTCCAGGAGCTTTCTGAGTCCTTGGGGAGTCTGTAAATGTCCTTTCCATAGCTCTGGCCTTTTATCCTCACACGGACTCCTATTTTCTAACATATTATTAGAAAATATATTATTACATGCTCATCTTCCTATCTGAGTCTGAGGACTTTTGAACCTGCTGTGTTTTCTGCTGGCATGTGCTCATTTATTAGATGACCTGCAGGCATCTTCAAGCTTCTCCCCAGAAGATACCTAGTCAATGTCATTCCTTGTGATTACACAGACCCTGTGTGCCTCACATACCATAACCACTTTCTATGCTTTCTTTTCCCTAATAGCACATCATACTGTTAACATTCTTCAGCTATGCACATCTCTTTTCCTAGCCTTGAGGTGAATGTAGAGTGGGTGAAGATGTCTGTTCCTTGCTGTGTTTGCAGTCCTTATGAAAGGCAAGAACAAAATTATTCTCTGTATAGTAGCATATAGTGTTGTAATCCTGCATTTTGCAAATGTGCCTATTTTTCTGAGTTATTGCATAACATTTTTACTAGTTCTTTGTATATCTGTTCTAAACATGCTTTCCCCAACACTTTGAGATTCTTTAGTCTGTCTCTAAAGTTTCCCTGCTTGCCTTGTGGCTGCCAGTAATCACATAGTTCATCTTCATTCTGGCTCTACTCCAGCATGGCTTTCCACCCACTTCTCTTCCCCATTTTCCTCTCCCTCTCCTCCAGGCAGCAGCTGAGATTTACGAGCTACCTGTGCTGTTGTTTTCTTTTAAACTCTAATAAAATTGTCCATGAGCTTAAAAAAATTAGAAGCTCTCTGTGAATGATTATACAAGGATCTAGGGGAATGAGGAGTCTATGACTCATGTGTCATTTTGAGTCTTTAGGCATATGCTAAGCAACAGACATGACATACATCCAAAAAGGAAACAGAACAAAAGGGTCACATAGACATAATGAAACCAAGAAGGAGAGAACATAATTCATAGAGGCAAATTCTTCCATAATTGAGACATTAGCTATAGCTGTTACTGGCACAAAGGAGTGTTGGATCAAATTGGGCAATAAGTTCTGATCACTGTAAACGGGACAGTAGTCTCACCCAGCTTTCCAGCTCTACTCTCTCCTCAGGTTGTGTGTCCTTCAAAGAAGCATCTGCCATGTCAGAGCAAAGGAATCATCTCTTAATCCCAGACTCTGGGATTCACTCAGTTACCCAGACCCAAGCCCTTGTCTCAAAAAGAGACAGAGAAGCAGGGAATTGTGGTCAAGTCTGTAGGTCCATTGTGAAGGTTTGGACCTTCAGAATGTTGACCCCAGACCTTCCCCATAAGTCTTGTGATGCTGAGATCTAGATCATCTCCCTCCTCAAAAATATGTTATTCTCACACAGGATTTCTTCCTTATCGGCAGTATCTGGATTGGATCTATAGAGAAAGAGATTATTAGGTAGCAGTTAGGTATAAGGCAGGTGGGAGTCTGGGTCTCTGGGAAGGAGTTACCTCTTCTGAAGAAGTCTATCTTGGGGTGTTGACTGTGGATCCCCTGCAAGAAGTTGCAAGTTGGTCTCCCCTTGGACTGCATGAAATGAAAAGTATCAGCTAGGAGAAAGAGAAGGTTCCACCAATACAAACTTTCAGGAGAAGCAAGGAAATGTTAAAACACATGCTGCAAGCATACAAATAATGTAGGATGTGGAAAATCTTGAAAAAGGTTTAAAATTTTCACAGATCTGGAGACTACATGTTGTCTCTACCCAGAATCTCCATACACCTATGTCTCTTACACGCTACTTACTTGCGTTCTTCTTTTTGCCTTTACACTGGTGTCTTAAGAAGATGAGAAGAAGCAGGAGGAATAAGAGCAGGAATAAGGTCACCAAAACTCCGATAAGAACCTTCTGGTACCTTTCCAGTCCTTAGGCAAAATTGACATCACACATGAGGAGAAGTTACCCAAGCACCTATTGTATGCTCACCACAATCACAGCCTCCTTCCTCACAATCAAGAAAGATGGAACTGTTTCCACTACTCAGATAGTTTATATATGAAGAAATTAAGGCTCAGAGAGACCCATTAGGCCCAGGTAATTTAGAACGATGCTGATGGTTTTTCCACTATGAGAGGTAAAAGACTTTGGACTGAAGAGTATCATTTCTTAGGGTTTCCTTAGTCTTATTGTAGGATAGAGCCCTTCTAAGAGAAGATATCCTAGTGACCATATACATTAAGAAAGCATGGGTCCTTACCTGAAACAAGGATGTCAATGGGATTAATTGATATTGACCACACCTGGGGATCATTCCTAAAATAGCCATAACATCTGAATGTCCCATTGTGGTTGGCAGTCACAGAGCCCAGAACAAAATGAGCCTGTAATGACATCTCAGCTTGTTGCTGTGAGTCCAGTGTCCATGAGAGGTTATGTTTACCTTCCTGGATCAGAATGAATCTGTCAAATTTCAGTGATGAGCTACATTGCATGGTTATTGACTCTCCTGAAGTCACAGCAGGGCTGGGCCAGACAGACAGGCTTGGTTTATCATAGGCTCCTAGGATACAAGGGAAAATGTGTGAAATGAACTCAAGTTACCTATATTGCACTACAGGTTTGGGCTCTGAGAGAAGTTTCCCTTGAGAGCAGAACTCTTTCTGAGGGGAGAGCCTTCTTGGGACCAGTCTCCACTCACCTGTTAGTGTCAGCACCAGGGTGTCACTATGCTCTGAGAAGCCAGCAGGACTCTTATAGTAACATTTGTATATCCCTGCAAAGTCCTTTGACATGTATTCAATGTGGAACTTAGCCTTGTTCTCCCGTTCCAGAGGGGACTGTTTGTCCCAAGGATCTATGCTTCCCTCTTTATGCAGAAGGTACTTCTGGGCCTCCCAGGAACCATGGCACCAAATAGTCACAGATGTGTATTTGACAATCACAGAGCATGGCTCTGCCCATATGATGGGCTTTGGGAAGGTTCCTGCAAGGAAACCAAAGGTTGAGTCTCTGTACAGTGCCCCCTCAGATCCCACGTCTTAAAATAGAGCACTCATAGACATAGCATTATCCATAAACACTTTTCTCCACCTGAATTGAAAAGAGTTGACTCAGAGGAGAGCAAAAGTAATGTCTGGCCTGCAGAGTAAAGAATAAAATCCTGGGATGGAGTCACTTACCTGCCAGTACTGTAATCTTGTGTTCCACACTCAGACCTGGAAGAAAATTCCCATTGAGAGCTTTTTCCCATCTGAGAAACAGGTTGTACCCCCAGCTACTGTACGGATTCAGACCTGGCTGTGGAGTAAGGTTTCCTAAAGACTTGAGTGTCTATTCTCCCTCTTTACATCTTACCAATACACAACAGCATTCTGAGCATCAGGGTCATGATGAGTCTTGTTATTGTTCTTGCTTGTGCTCCTTGAGCAGGCAGTCTGACTGTGTTTTATAGAACTATCAGAAAGGTTTTAATTCTGAAAGCAAGTTCTTCCTGTCATGGGTTTTCCATATCAGTACTATAAGCAAAAGAGGAACTTCTATTTTTATCATATTGTAGGAGTTTGGTCAAGTGTTCAGGTCTCTGAAAAGATGTTAGAAAAATGTTTTTTCTCTCTATTCCTCACAGATTTTCCTCTATCCTGTGTGTTGTGGATGATGGAAGGGTTTCACCATACTTTACCCCATTCTGGTATTATTCTTTGCTAAAGAAGAGAGATAAGAAAGATGATATGTAGGCTTTGTTTGATGATATAAGCTATATAAAAATTCCCCAAGCTCATGTAAGCAGCCTCTTACCCGTACTTTAATTTAGTAATCACAATTATATTTATTGGTTCACCACACCACACTTAACAGCATTGCTCCTTTTTTTCTGTCAGTGGTGCCTGACGGGATTTATTATGTGGTTATCATGTAACTCAAGGTAAAGTTCCCATAAACTGCACATTTAATTATTCTTGGAATATAGGAGTATCTCCAAGATGGGCTAGAAAACCCTAGCTACACTACCACGAATCACTATTCTCCATTAGCCTCTATATTACCTGGAAGACATAAGGGGCACAGTGGTTTTAGAGCATTCAGAAATGATAAAGTTTGTAGTTCATAATATCATATAATTAACACCAAAAATAAAAAGCACAGACACTAATTTTCATTTTAAACCAAGATGAACAAGATAGTCAGTACTTTCAATAACATGAGGAATCTTAAATTTCAAACTGTTCTTATGTTGACATCACATTTTGTGTATGCTTGCCCTCCACAGTCATGTCTCTCAGCATTGAAGGCAGGCATTCAGTGCATTTCAGAAGGTGTTAGAAGATCAGGTTTCAGCACACAAATGGGAGAATTTATGCAAGGAATATACATTTTTTGCACATGTTCCTCATTGTTGGCCCCAAATCAGCAGCTTCTTTCACATTAGTTTCCATCATGGAAGAGAGAGTAACAAGACATATTCTACAAAAAAATTGGAAAGATCTGGAAACATTCATTCTGAGTGAATTAACCTTGACCCAAATGTAGAATCACCATATATTTTATCTCATTTCAGGAGTTATCCTTCAAAGCTCAGGTGTGTGTGTGTGTGTGTGTGTGTGTGTGTGTGTGTGCTTCATTTAGTGTCAGAAAATTAGTCAGTGGCTATTGAAATAGGAATTACAAGGATGGCAAGTGTAATAACCTTCTATTATGGAATAAAGAACAACCAAGGTACAGGAAGAGGTTTAGTGGCAGGATGTATGTATGTATGTTGTTGTTTTTTCTCTATTGGCTCTTTGATTTTTGGTGGCCTGGCCTCCCAGATTACAGATAAATTCACAAAGATACTTAATATTAGTTAGCAATGTCCATCCCTTGCTTACCTTATTTCTAGCCATATTTACTTACCTTAAATTATCCCATTGATTGCTTTCCCTCCAGGCTTTCTCCTTTTCTTCCTTCTGTTATCTTGTTTTTACTCTTACTCTAGGGCTGGCTGTGTGACTCAGTGGCTGACAGTTTCTTTTCTCTTCCTTCTTTCTTCCTTCCAGATTTCACCTCTATTTATTCTTTGTGCCTGTCAACCCTGCCTGTCTTTTCTCCTGCCTTGCTAATGGCCATTCAGCTCTTTATATTTTCAATCAGGTGATTTAGACAGGCAAAGTAACACAGTGTCACACAATTAAACAAATGCAACATAAAAGAATGCAACACATCTTCGCATCGTTAAACAAACTTACCAGAGCATAACAAATATAAAAAATCTTAAAATAATATTCCACAACAGATGGAAGGAAAGGATAGAGCATAGAATAGACAGGGGGATAATTAGCCCTAAATACCTTTCAAAATTATCATAAAGAAAATTTTTACTCTAGGGTCCTTCTTGAAAATAAACATGGATAATATTTGAGGGTTTAGTTGGAGTTCCTTAAGATTGGGTTAATAATTCCCCCAATAGAGTCAAGCTGGTAAGAAAGAAAATGCCCAGTGTCAGACTCAGGCTACCTTTATCAGAGCTGTTAGACAGTAGGGTCTGATTTACCCCTAATCATTTCAGGCTATGCAAGTGCTCTTGGTTTCTCTCTAGAACTCGGCAGTGAGGTACTTTCCTTCCCTTTCCTCTACATACGTGGTTCATAAAACATGGCAAAATTGAACAGAGGTCATCTGGAAGCTTAATCTCTACTGGCAACCTTTAATGTAACATAATTTTGTATGACCAGGATGGGGAAGGAAAAGGAATCATTTGCCTTACCCACCTGTGAGATAAAGATAGAGTGGGTGGAGAGACATGCCCACTGGCCCATTATGGAAGAAATAATGTGAGAGTGTCTAATCAATTTTTCATTGATCATAGGTTTTATTCCACAAGTTAAATCTATACCTGCCACCAGTATTTTGGCCAGTTAACTGTGAATAGACATGCCATGCTCCACAGAGGTGAGCCTAGTACCACAACTCTAATAAATCGTTACAGCAGAAAGCAAACACCCAAAGACTCATCACTATACCCACAGATTATTCATCATAAATTAATCTTTCAACTATCAGCAGAGAATGTCTGTTTGCAGTAGATGATGATGAGCGCAGAATTCCATAACTGATCAAATGTGTGATCCATAGGACCCTCTGAAATGCTCAGGCATAAATGGACATGGATATCACCACCACACCTACAATGGCTCAAAAATCATTGCAGACACAGGTAAGGGATTTGTTGTAAGAAACAGAGGCATTGGATGACCCAAAACTATCATGTACCCACTGGCATAACTGTTCCTTATTGCCATACATGTCAAAAATTCACAGGTAACTAAAAAATACAAAAAACAATGCTCAGTGAGGTAATTCGGTTTCTTAAATCAAATGCCATGTTTTCTCTTTTACTTGTGGACACTAGCTCTGAGGATATACCTTGAGAGTATTCTCAAGAGAAATAATTGGCCTACAACAGAAAAAAGGAATTTGGTCGAGGAAGCTTGAATTGAGCTCTAGCTCTAGAAAGATGTAATAAGATGCAGGTGCCACAGCAGAAGAATTAGGGATAAAAAGGAAAGAAATATAGAGGAAGGGAAAAGAAGAGAGTACACTAAAGATGATTGGAAGAGGCAAAAGGAGGCATATTGTCATATTATCTTAACTGAAATACTTATAATACACATATTAGCAAGTAATTATACATCATGGAGGAATAGTGATCGTCCAAATGCTCTTGCATTATGTAAGAAAAAATAAAGTACTGTAGAAAACCTTCTTCCAAGTTATTCATCAGGGCCTTCAAAGCACTTCCCAAACAGAACTGCTTATTCACTTAACCCTTGGTTTTGTCCTAGGAAAGGTATGACCTATTGCAAATGAAACACGCTTAGCAGTGTTGTTTTTCTATGAATTTATTGATGAGTGTTTGCTTGACTGTTTCATTAATTTAGAATGCTTTATCCTTCTCAATTGTTAGATTGCCATTGGCCCATGGTTAACAGTCATTTGTTTTTTTGCCAGATACATTTATGGATAGTAAATATTTTATTTATTATTCAGTTTTCATACATTCATATCAACAGCCAGTACAGTTAAAATCTTACAATTTTCCCTGTTTCTGCTTTAGATTTCCACATTGAAAAGTTATCTAGATTGGTGACTACATTTTCTTCACTGAGATATTTAAAAGGCATTTACTTGTTTAGGTAATACCTGTAGAGTTTCTTTTCAATTTTCTGTAAACTTAGTAATAACTGAATTATGGTATTTCCCATGTGTTATTTCATCGCTTGAAAATAAAACCACAGAAACAAATGTTTGAACTCAAGGAATGACTGTTAGCTGCCTCTTTGAGTGCATGGGTGTCATGCAAGTAGCTTATTATTTGTTGTTTTTAAAATAATTACTTGGTACTGCATGAGGATTTTAAATTATAGGTTTAAACCATTCCATATTTCCATTTTACATAGGCTTAATTGACCCTTGCTCAAATACATCTATATGTGAATGTCTCCGACTCATTTGGACCTTAATTTTTATAAGCTCTAATCTTCATTTTTAATTAGAACATTTTTTCAGTCGTGTTCTTTCTTGTGCTCCTGACATGTCTTACACCTTTCCCAGACTGTATGTATAGTGGTGTACTATTTTGTATTTTAATAAATAAATCTTGCTTGAAGACCATATGCAAAGCTAAAGTCACTAGAGGTCTGGTAATGGTGACATACAACTTTAATCCCAGGATTTGGGAGACATTCATAATTGGATCTCTGTGAGTTCAAGGCCATCCTGGCTATACAAGATCAATGCAGATACCAATCCAAATGGTTGTTGCCTACACCTTTAATCCAAGTACTAGGGAGTCAGTCATGTGTCTAATTCCAGCACCAGAGGGAATATAAAATAGAGGAAAGAGAGGCTGTTTGCTTAGTCTTTAGTTGCTCATCCTTGGTAGAGGTAAGATTCTCTAGTGGCTTAACTGCCGTGCTTTTCTGGTTTTTGGGTTGAACCCTAATTTCTGGGTCTGAATTTTTATTTTTCATGCTCCATGTATGTTCTTTTTTGTACATCTATCCTGGACACACTTTTGTGTTTTTCTTTGTACTCCATCTCAGTATCAAGTTGAATGCCAGAGGCCCAGTGATAAGTTAATTACTCATGTATGCATTCCTGTTTGTATAAACCTTTCTCTTAGATGGTTCCTTCACGATATATTTATTGCTATATTTATATGTATTTTATACCCATTTGCTTACTCCCAAAGGGATTTGATTTGGGTTATTATTGAGGACTGTCCATATATAATTGAGTTTAGAACAGTCATATTAAAATTGAGACCTGATTTAAAGGTTATGTAATAATGTATTTCAATACAGTTTGACTGTCCCAGATGTATTTGGGAGGCACACAATTGGAAGCATATACGTTTATGTAATTTCTCTTATAATATTTTTTATTCTTTGAGAGTTTCATGCATATAAAAATGCATATTGGTTATCTTTATTACAAATCTCTTCCTTCAAAATTTTATAAAATTTTATTAGACAATCTCCCTTCCAACCACACTTCTGCTTAATCATTAGAATTTCTATTTGTTCTGATTTAAGTTCTAAGTCAGGTTGTGAATGTTCTTATAACTATCATCTTTCTGTCCAAACATCTTTTGTTCTAAAAGCAATTGAATTTGATGTTCAAACTCTATTTTAAACAGGATAATTTTAATTACTTTCTATGTTCCATTTCTAGGTCTTGATACAACCTTAATATCACACTTATTATTTAAACATATTTTGAAGATTTATTTTATTTTTTAGCACACACATACTCCCTCTCTTCTCTCTCTCTCTCTCTCTGTGTGTGTGTGTGTGTGTGTGTGTGTGTGTGTGTGTTTGTGTGTGCTATTGTGTGAACACTTGTAAGTGTTCTGAGAAGCCAAAAATTCTGGATCCCCTAGAGTTGGCATTAAAAGCTGAAAGGACTGGATACTTCTGCAAGATCAGTCAGAGCTCTTTGACAGAGAGGCTATGTTGAACCTTATTATGAACTAAGGTCCACATCATCACTTTTACACCTTAAGTACTCACAGAGTTGCTTTAGCTCCATATTCTGTCCATGTCTCAATAGAGAAAGAAAAATATGAATTAGGTGATGTCAGTGGTTGCAATTCAAAGTTAATTCAAAACAAAGTAGATATGACAATTTATTTCAAGTCTTATTTTACATTTTATGGAAAACTTACCTCATTTTCATGCACACAGAAGGCAAAGAATGATTCCCTAATTGTAAAATTTGCTGTAAGAAATGTAAGTAAGAGGATACGTTTTATATTTCTGTAAATTTGTAAATGACACATGATGACATCTTTGTTTATAGCCAACTATGACCTTTTATATTCCTATGTATGTGATATGATGTTTCATGAAGCTAACCAACTCTAATTAAAATAATAGTATGTAGAAAATAATATGAACTACAATAGCAACTAATGAAGACAGAAAACACAGATTTAAACTGGAATGTTATATTGACATATGACAAATTCTCAGATAAGTAAAAAAAAACACTATATAAGAATAGATCAATTTCACTAGAACCTGTATTCTGGAAATGTGTTTGGAGAGTAGATGGAAACAGATAACATACTAGGGAAGGACCCACTTCAATGATAGTTTCCTATTTCCCTGGCCTTTAAGAAAATTCATATACATTTCTTCTGGTCCTTATCCTGAGCTCTCTGTACTTCTTCTACACACAGGATTGTCATGTTTCCACTGTCATGGATTACTCTAACTTGTTTGCTCAGCTACTGTCAGAAGTTAAGTAATATAAATGCTGAATAAAAGATTTGTGTGAAGCTTAAATACACCAAAAATGTAGAAACATGAAGGAAAAGAAAAGATCCCAGTGCTGGGGGTGAGAGTTAGATGACAGAATATGGAGATATTGCCCAGAATTTGTAATATGACTCAACAGGAAGAATATAGTTCTGAGATCTACTGCAAAACATGTTACATGCAATGCACAGTAACACCAGAATAGCCTTTAACTGTCCATACAACAATTAAATCATACAAATGCTTGTTGAGATATATATTCATTATCTTTAATTATTTGTTACATGATGCATATCTGTAATTGTTGTAAGGAGAGGGGAGCCTGCTTGTTCATCCTGGCTATCTGGCTAGCTTAGCCCCAAAATAACCACATAGAAACTGTATTAATTAAAACACTGCCTGGCCCATTTGCTTTAGCCTCTTATTGGCTAACTCTCACATCTTTATTTAATCCATTTCTATTAATCTGTATATCGCCATGTGGCAGTGGCTTACCATAAAAGATTCAGCATGTCTGACTCTGGTGGCTCCATGGTAGCTTTCTCCTACTCTGCCTTTCTTCCTCCCAGCATTCAGTTCTTTCTTCTCTGCCTACCTAAGGTCTGCCCTATCAGGCCAAAGCAATTTCTTTATTTATTAACCAATGAAAGCAACATACAAACAGAAGTACACCCTACACCATGTAATATAATCATAATATATTATAATATATTATATAATATCCCATAGATATTATAACTTTTTGTACATTATAGAATGAAACAAATCAAGAGTATAGATAATTTAAAGAGATAATAATAGATAATGAATGCAAAGAAACATACACGATGCCAAGAATGAAGCAACCTTCAGACAGTATTTGTGTTGAGTCTACTTACTGCCATCTCATATATACCCAAGTCCATTCTGTGTACTCCAGGCATAAAGTACAAAGACTAACTTCTCACATTCTCTTTTCCCTTCTCCATAAAAGTACTAAGAAAACATCTGATTCCAGAACCAAAACACAGCCTTGAAGAAGGAAATAGAAACAGAGTCAGGAGCAAATATAGAATGAATTTCATCTTCAGGCATCAAACTCAATAAAGTGAAAGGTTACAGATGAGTTTCAAGTTGAGCTCCAAGACGTGAAATAGCTTGGATCTGAAAGTGAATCATATTTTTAATCATCCAAAGCATATTGTTCTTGATCAGAGGTGTCTTCAATTCAGGTTTTCTGGATAGTTGTGATAGTCTCAATATGAAATGGATGGAACTGTCCCTTAATATCCTCACATTAGTAAAAGATTGGTATATGGTAATTCCTCTGCTCAAAATTGTAAAGAATCCCATAGTCTCCAAGAAAAGTGGAAATGATATACAACTTCCAGGGATCCCACCAATATTATGGAAGCTGCTGATATAATCTTCTGTTCTTTTAGTGATGTTGGCGCAGCCTGTCCACATTACCTACAGCAGAGGTCTCAGGGAGATACCTGGGACTCTCATTTTCTTAGTCCATTTCAACTGCACCATTCCATCTTCCTTCTTCCTACAATAGAATCTCTGCACTGATTTATGCCTCACAATTTGCTTTCAGAGGTACAGGCGATATGGGCGAAACATTTATACATGGCCTGTGGCTTTTGATGGTGCTTGGTACGCTCTTCCTCTTCTTAATCAGCTTTTTACCTTCATTGACTTGGTGTACTTATTCTTTCAATCCACATTCATTGATACACTCATCACTCCCCATTTAAGAAACAAAAAAACTATATCAAGTATATCAATATTGACATTCCAGTAAATAACTTGGTGTAACTAGAAATGCTCTCTATTTTAAAGAAAGGTTTCTTTTGGGGTTAACTGTGAATAACTAAAAGTGATTGTACAAGTAAATCTAGCAATTGAAATACCATGAGTCTCCTGAAGGAAATATTGAGAGAAGAAGGAAATTTGAAGGTCAGTGATGTGTGTGTGTGCTGAGGAGTGGTTGAAAAGATGAGAGGAATATTGTATCTAGAGGGGTAGATTATTTACTTTATTTGAATGAATGACTTCATGAGGTAGAGATGAGTCCTAGATTATCCTGAACAGTAATTTGTAACCCAAGCCTTTACCATAGAATTAAACCAGTTGATTTCCAAGTGTGATCCACTCAATAAGAAAATTTCCATGAGATACTTAATGCTGTTCTTGACTTCAGGGAAGGAATTTGCAGTTTAGTTTGGGGACATGAGTATCCCATGTCATTATAACTCATATTACTATGCCACAGAGAGCAGGTTGTTGGAATAGAGAAGTGTTGGGCATGAATGGTAGGTTGGATGAATCTTAGAGAGGATATGATCAAATTACATTATATACATTTGAAATTTATCTCATATTCATTGGAACCCCTAGGTTATACATATATTTCTCCTGCTTGAAAGAAATAGGAGTGTGGTCTAAATATGGTGTTAGGCATTCATTCTGTAGAACACAGAATTGGATTCAGTCTACTATATTGGTATAATCCAAGACTGAACTGTTGTAATCCCATTGGAAAGTAAGTAAACATCTCTTAATTTCTGTTACCTAAATGGAATGTAGGAATATTATGACTCATAGTGTCATTGGGATATCAAACAAAATGTATTTGTGTCCTGCTTGGTCTGGGTTATATGAAGAATCATCAAGAATACTGTCATTGCATACCATTTGTATCTATGTTGTTTTGTAAATCTTTACTAATAATATTTCTGATATTTGCACAAGGAAGTTAATACAGGCTTGAACAGTGTAAATGTGCCACATTTTCTTCATCCATGCTTTGGTCGAAGGGCATCTAGGTTGTTTCCAGTTTCTGGTTATTACAAATAATGCTGTTATGAATATAGTTGAACAGATGCCTTTGTATTTGTATGGTGGATCACCTTTTGGGTATATGAACAGTAGTGGTATTGCTGGATTCTAAGGTAGTTTGTTTCCCAATTTTCAGATAAACCACCAAAGTGATTTCTAAAGTGGTTGTACAAGTTTGCATTCTAACCAGCAATGGATAAGTGTCACCTTTACACTAGAGCCTCCCCAGCATGAGCTATCATTTATGTTTTTGATCTTTAGCCTTTCTGACAGGTACAAGATGGTATTTCAGCGTTGTTTTTATTTATTTATTTGTTTATTTATTTATTTATTGTTAAGAGAAAAACTTACAATTACTCCCCTTGTCCCCAGCCCTCCCGCTCCCCCACTACCCCACCTTCCCCCCCCGGCTTCCTAAAGAGGGGGCAGGGTATCCTGCCCTGTGGGAAGCCCAAGGCCCTCCCCTCCTATATCCCAGCCTAAGAAGGGGCATCCATATAGACTAGGTTCTCAAAAAAAAGCCAATATATACCGAAGAGATAGGTGCCTATGCCATTATCATTGGTTTCTCAGTCAGCCCCCATTGGCAGCCACATTCAGAGATTCCGGTTTGGTAATATGCTCACTCAGTCCTGGTCCAGCTGGATTTGATGAGCTCCCAATAGATCAGGCACACTGTCTCAGTTGATGGGACAGTCACTCATGGTCCGGAATTCCTTGCTCATCTTCTCCCACCTTCTACTCTTCGACTGCACCTTGGGAGCTAAGTCCTTTGTTCTGATGTGAATGTGGGTCTCTGACTCTATCTCCATGCATCAGGTGAAATTTCTATGGTGATGATCAAGATACTCATCAGTGTAACTATGTGACAAGACCAGTTCAGGCATCCTTTCCTCTGCTGCCCAAATACATAGGTGGGGACATCCCTGTGGACACCTGGGATGCCCTCTAGAGACAAGTCTCTTGCAAATCCTAAAGTGGCTCCCTTAATGTAGATATCTTACACCCTTCTCCAATACACACCCTTCCTCCATCTCCACCCTCCCACTCCCCCACTTTCCCCAGTTCTTCCCTTCTCCCTTTTAACCACCCCCACCCCTACCTCCACCCCCATCCCCACTCCTGTGCTTCCAATTTTTTTCTTGGCAATCTTGTTGCTTCCATTTTCCAGGAGAATCTATATATGTTTTTCTTGGGTTCACCTTGCTATTTGGCTTCTCTAGGATTGTGAGCTATAAGCTTAATGTCCTTTGTTTATGGCTAGGGTCCACTAATGAGTGAGTACATACCATACTCATATTTTTGGGTTTGGAGTATCTCACTAAGGATAGTATTTTTTATTTCCATGCATTTGCATGGAAAATTCAAGATGTCATTGTTTTTTACTACTGAGTAGTATTCCAAAGTGTATATATTCCATACTTTCTGGCCATTCTTCCATTGGGGGGCACCTAGGTTGTTTCCATGTTCTGGCTATTAAATAATGCTGCTATGAACATAGTTGCACAAATGCTTTTGTAGTATGTTTGGGCATCTCTTGGGTATATTTCCAAGAGTGGTATTGCTGGATCCTGAGGTAGATTGATTCCCAGTTTCCTGAGGAACCAACACACTGATTTCCAAAGTGGTTGCACAAGTTTGCATTCCCACCAGCAATGGAGGAGTGTTCCCCTTACACCACATCCTCTCCAGCATAGGTTATTGTTGGTGTTTTTGATTTTAGCCATTCTGACAGGTGTAAGATGGTATCTCAAAGTTGTTTTGATTTGCATTTCCCTGATCGCTAAGGAAGTTGAACATGATCTTAAGTATCTTTTGGCCATTTGAACTTCTTTTATTGAGAATTCTCTGTTCAGATAATTACCCCATTTTTTAATTGGGTAGTTTAGAGTTTTTATGTCTAATTTCTTGAGTTCTTGGTATATCCTGGAGATCAGGCCTTTATCTGATGTGGGGTTTGTGAAGATCTTCTCCGATTCAGTAGGTTGCCTTTTTGTCTTACTGATTGTGTCCTTTGCTTTACAGAAACTTATCAGTTTCAAGAGGTCCCATTTATTCATTTTTGCACTTATTGTCTGTGCCACTGGGGTTTTACATAGGAAGTGGTCTCCTGTGCCCATGTATTGCAGGCTATTTCCCACTTTCTCTTCTATCAGGTTCAGTGTGATCAGATTTATATTAAGGTCTTTAATCCATTTAGACTTTAGTTTTGTGGATGGTGATAGATAAGGATCAATTTTCATTCTCCTACAGGTTGACATCCAAGTATGCCAGCACCATTTGTTAAAGATGCTTTCATTCTTCCATCGTATACTTTTAGCTTCTTTGTCAAATATTAGATGATCATAAGTTTGTGGACTAATATCCGGATCTTTGATTCGATTCCATTGGTCAACGTCTCTGTTTTTATGCCAATACCAAACTGTTTTCATTACTGTCTCTCTGTAATAGAGTTTGAAGTCAGGGATGGTAATGCCTCCAGAAGTTCCTTTGTTGTACAAGTTGTTTTGGCTATCCTGCACTTTTTGTTTTTCCATATAAAGTTATTTATCATTCTCCAAGGTCTATGAAGAATTTGTTGGGATGTTTATGAGGATTGCATTGAATCTATATATTTCCTTTGGTAGAATTGTCATTTTTACTATATTGATCCTACCGATCCAGGAGCATGGGAGATCCTTCCATTTTCTGGTATTCTCTTTGACTTCTTTCTTCAAAGACTTAAAGTTCTTGTCAACTAGTTCTTTTACTTCCTTGGTAAGTGTTACTTCAAGATACATTATGCTATTTGTGGCTATCATGAAAGGTGATGCTTCTCTGATTACCCTTTCTGTTTCTTTATCCTTTGTGTATAGGAGGGCTACTGATTTTTTTTTTTGAGTTGATCTTGTATCCTGCCACTTCACTGAAGGCATTTATCAGCTGTAGAAGTTCCTTGGTAGATTTTTGAGATCGCTCATGTACACTAACATATTGATTGCAAATAATGAAAGTTTGACTTCTTCCTTTCCAATTCGAATCCCTTTGATCTCCTTATGTTTTCTTATAGCTATTGCTAGAACTTCAAGCACTATATTAAAGAGATATGGAGAGAGTGGACAGCCTTGTCTCATTCCTGATTTTAGTGGAATCACTTTGAGTTTCTCTCCATTTAATTTGATGTTAGTTGTCAGCTTCCTGTATATTGCCTTTATTATATTTAGATATGCTCCATGCATCCTCAATCTCTCCAAGATCTTTATCATAAAGGGGTGTTGAATTTTGTCAAATGCCTTTTCAGCATCTAGTGAAATGGTCATGTTTTTTTTTCCTTCAGTTTATTTATATGATGGATTACATTGATAGATTTACGTATGTTGAACCAACTCTGCATCTCTGGGATGAAGCCTACTTGATCAAAATGGATGACTTTTTGATTTGTTCTTGGATTCGGTTTGCCAGTATTTTATTGACGATTTTTGCATCGATGTTCATGAGTGAAATTGGTCTTTAATTCTCTTTCTTGGTTGTGTCTTTACATGGTTTAGGTATCAAGGTAACTGTAGCTTCATAAAATGAGTTTGGCAATGACGCTTCTGTTTCTATGATGTGAAATAAATTAAGGAGTATAGGTATTAGCTCTTCTTGAAAGTTCTGATAGAATTCTGCATTAAAACCATCTGGTCCTGGGCTTTTTTTGGTTCGGAGGTTTTTGATGACAGTTTCTATTTCTTCGCGACTTATACGTCTATTCAGATTCTCCACTTGGTCTTGATTTAATTTTGGTAAAGCATTTATCTAAAAAACTGTCCATTTCTTTTACATTTTCCAGCTTTGTGGCATACAGGCTTTTGTAGTAAGGCCTAATGATTCTCTGAATTTCCTTATTGTCTGTGATTATGCCCTCTTTTTCATTTCTGATCTTGTTAATTTGAGTGTTCTCTCTCTGCCTTCTGATTAGTTTGGATAAGGGTTTGTCAATCTTGTTGATTTTCTCAAGAAACAAGCCCTTTGTTTCATTGATTCTTTGGATTGTTTTCTGTGTCTCTATTTTGTTGGTTTCAGCCCTCAGTTTGATTATTTCCAGTCTTCTTCTCCTCCTTGGTGAGTCTGCGGTTTTGTTTTTTTCTAGATCTCTCAGGTGTTCTGTTAATTCACTAATGTGTGCTGTCTTCATTTTCTTTATGTGGGCACTAAATGCTATGATCTTTTGTCTTAGCATTGCTTTCATAGTGTCCCTTAGGTTCAGATATGTTTTTTCTTTATTTTCGTTGAATTCAAGGAACACTTTAATTTCTTTCTTTATTTCTTCCTTGACTGAGAAGTGGTTCAGTAGTTGACTGTTCAGTTTCTATGAGTTTGTAGGCTTTCTGGGGGTGGGATTGTTGTTAAATTCTAACTTTACTCCATGGTGATCCGATAAGACACAAGTGGTTACTCCAATTTTTTTTGTATCTGTGGATGTTTGCTTTGTTATCGAGTATGTCATCGATTTTTGAGAACATTCCATGAGATGCTGAGAAGAAGGTATATTCTTTCCTGTTTGTGTGGAATGTTCTCTAGATGTCAATTAAGTCCATTTGATTCATTGCATCTGTTAGATCTCATATTTCTTTATTAAGTTTCTGTCTGGTTGACCTGTCCATTGGAGTGTTGAAATCTCCTACGATTAGTGTATGGGGTTTGATGTGTGCTTTGAGATCTAGTATTGTTTCTTTTACATATATGGGTGCTTTTATATTAGGGATGTAGATATTCAGGATTGAGACTTCATCTTGATGAATTTTTCCTGTTATGAGTATGAAGTATCCATCTCCATCTTTTCTGACTGATTTAATTTGAAGTCAATTTTGTTAGATATTAGTATAGCCACTCCTGCTTGTGTTTTAGGACCATTTGATTGAAAAACCTTTTCCCAACCCTTTACTCTGAGAAAATGTCTGTCTTTGTGATTGAGGTGTGTTTCTTATAAACAGCAAAATGTCGGATCCTGTTTTTGTATCCATCTTGTTAACCTGTCTCTTTTTACAGGTGAGTTGAGTCCATTGATATTAAGTGATATTAATGACAGTGGTTGTTAACTCCAGTTATTTTCTTTTTGGTGGTAGGGTTTGTGTGTTTCCCTTCTTTGATTTGTGTTGGTGGAGGGTTGTTAGATGTCTGTGTTATTATGGGTGTTGTTTGCTTTCTTTAGTGGTGGTTTTCCTTCTAGTACTTTCTGTGAGGCTGGGTTTATGGCTATGTATTGCTTAAATTTGCTTTTATTCTGGAATATCTTGTTTTCTCCATTGATAGTGAAAGAAAGCTTTGTTGGGTAGAGTAGTCTGGGCTTGCATCCATAATCTCTTAGTGTCTGCAGCACATCTATCCAAGACCTTCTAACTTTCATGATTTCCATAGAGAAGTCAAGTGTAAGCATATGTTACTTGCCCCTTCTCCTTTGCAGCTCTTAATATTCTTTCTTTATTCTGTATGGTTTTTGTTTTGATTATTATATGGTGAGGGGATTTTTTTTGATTCTGTCTATTCGGCATTCTGTATGCTTCTTGAACCTTCATAGGAAGGTTCTTTAAAATCCCTTTGTACCATGAAAATAGTATATAACTCTGCCTTTTGGAAAGAATTATAAGGGCTTTGTACACCTTACTTAAATCTTCTGATTTGTAACCTGCCTGTCCTGCTTTATTGGTTTCCATATGGAATGTATGGGTTTCAGTTATTGGTCTGTGATGTACAATTTAGGGAAGAACCCAAGTAGTTCTCTTTATAAGGTAATTCTATTACTCTTGGAATAATTTCTATTAATCTCTCCTAAAAAGTTAGCAAAAAGTCTTCTTATGGTTAATTGTCTTTCACAAGTTTTTAATTTTGTTGGTAGTAAAAGGCACTATAATCTCAGTTGTGTCTATTCCTGCTAATTGATAAAGTCTCAATTTTCCTTTTATAATTAATTCAAAGATCTTTCTCACGTAAGTTTTTAAATTTTTTACTTGGCTTATGTAATAAAAAGATCCACCCTATGATAATATCTTCCTTCTGCATTAAAATTCCTGTTGGAGAAATCCTGAAAGGCAATATGACTAGGATGCAATTAAGATTTGGATCCACCCTATCCATATATGCTTCCTGCAATTTTTCTTCAACCACAGTTAATTCCTTCTCAGCTTCAGTTGTTAATTCCCTGAGATTATTTAAGTCTTTGTCACCATCTAAGGTTTTATTTAAATAAATTATTAAATCAGGTGTTATCCCAACATCTGGCCATAGAATAGAAATGTCTCCTAACAATCTTTGACCATCATTAAGATTCCAAAGTATGTCTCTCCTAATTTGTGCCTTTTGTCCTAATTTTGGGTTTTTTAATGATTTATTTATTATATATGCAGTGCTCTGCTTATGTGTATGCCTGCATGCCAGAAGAGGGTACCAGATCTCATTATAAATGGTTGAGCGCCACCAAGTAGTTGCTGGGAATTGAACTCAGGACCTCTGGAAGAGCAGCCAATACTCTTAAACTCTAAGCCATCTCTCCAGCCCTTTGTCTTAATTTTGTAAACTTATTTTATAATCTAGGTAATTGATAGAATCTCCTCTTTGTATTTTTTCAAGAGCAATTTGTAATCTCCATTTAGGCCAAACATTCTTTACTTCTTCAACATTTATCTAAGGTATCTGCATTTGAATCAGATAGCAAAATGTCACCCACGTAATGGTAAATTATAGATTTAGGAAAGTATTTACATATTATTTTCAATGGATGACTTACAAAGTATTGTCATGGGGTGGAGCTATTGAGCATTCCCTGTGCGAAGATAGTCCATTGATATCTCCTAGTAGGCTGAAAATTTTTACAAACAGTTGGATGTGATGCCATGAGGATCTGGTGGGAAAAAAACAGCATTCAGTGGCAGGGAAAGTTGGGGTACTAGGCACCGATTGGAGAGAAAGTGTCAGGCGGGTCATGGACAAGAAATGTACATTAGTTGCAGAACCAGGGAGCAAGACAGGAGATTGGAATGGACCTTTTAGGTCAATCCTAGTAATCATGGATTCATTCCCATGTTGAGCGGTGAGATGAAGTTGAACGCAAATAAAATAATCCCACAGTAGCTCAGAATTGAGTATAATAAAAGGGTTTTTTGTTTAGGGGGAACTCACAAATCACAGTCTTCTGTATGAAAGGGTATCAGGTGAGAGAGCAAGTGGGGAGGTACAAACTTTTTTGGTACCCAAGACTGTGCCCAGCCTGGTTCAGCCTCTCAAAGACCATTGGCGGAAGGAGGTTTCCCATCAATGAACATGAGAAATTATGAAAGGACTACATTCTTAGAAAATGTTTCTCAATACTGACATAAAATCACCAGCTTCTATCACATTGAATTGCATTATAGAAGAGTGAAGAACAAGACATACCTCACAGATAAATGGAGCTGGAAACACTCATTCTGAGCAAGCCTACCTTGTCCAAGGAAGAAGAAACACCATGTGTTTTCACTAATTTTCAGGTGCTATCCTTGAAAGATCAGATAGGTGAGTTTCATTAGGAATCCCCATACATTTCAGGAAATTGGTCATTGGCCACAGGAAGAAAACTGAAAAGTATTATGGGTACAACAATCTACTGTAATGGAAAATAGAAGAATTAAGGTACAGAACAGGTTAACAGCAGGATGAACAGGAGAATAGGGTAGATAATGGAATAGATAGAGGTATAACTACTGCTAAAAGCATTTCAAAATGATCACATGAAAAGTTACTAATGTAGGCTTCCCTTAAAATACATACATAGAAATATATTGAGAATTTAGTTGGAGTTACCTTAGAGTGGGTCACAATTCTCATAGTAGATACCACATGACACCAAGCAAGATGTCCAGTGTCAGAAATGTATTTCCATTTTCATAGTTGTTAGACAGTGAGGTTAGACATGCAAATCTAAATCCTCAGAGCTAGTATTCAAAAGTAAGAGATAACATGTTGCAATTTTTAGGAGACTGCATTACCTCAATGACTATTATTTTTCTATTTCAGTCTCGTTACCTGAAAATTTTTGACATATATGGTCATGAAGAACAAATATACCAGTGCATACATGATATTTTGTAGTCATCAGCTCAAAAATTGTTTCCATCCTTGGCTCCATTGACCTCTAAGCATTTGAGGCACTGTCAATGGTATTTCTTTCTCTCTAGAATTTAGCAATAAGGTCCTTTCTTTGAACATTCCACATACTTGAATCATAAAACACATTGTCCTGAAAACTCAGTTTTTCATAGCAGATAGTCAGTCACCTCCTGACAGGCAATCTTTAACCAGTTGCTTCCAATCCCCTGGGGGAAGAGCGGTGCTGTGACTTGCAGCTGTCTGCTAGGCTAGGAGCCAGAATTTTTGGCTCAGTTTGCACCTGAAGCTGGGAACAGGATGGGTACAACTGGGCTTTCTCTGCTGCTTGGCAGTCCTGCCCAGGTGCTTGGGACCAGGAGGCACCAGTCTCTCATGCGCATTCTGCTTGGGGAGGATGCAAGCCACATTTAACAGTCCTGTCTTAGACCAGGACTGGCTGTCAAATTTAGCTCAGGTTCCCAGGAGCCCACCATTGCAATATCTCGTAGACTTTAGTGTACAAAGCTTATGTGGGTATGGGCACACTGATTTTTATTTTATTATCTTTGCTTTGTAATTTTAAATCTTGTAATCACAGAATTAGGAGAATTTCTGAATCCTCTCTTCTATTAAAAGCCATAGATTTACCCATATAGGCTCCTTGTCTCATGGACCAAGGAGTCTCAAGCCATTTCCACCTACTTGCTCCAGGCGTTGGCTGCAGGAGGCATAGTCCTACGAACTTTCCTGTCTCCTGCCATTCCTGGCTCCACAGCACAGTGCAATACAGGCGAGTCTTGGCTGGCCCCAGTGCAGGTGGCCACAGTCTCAGTGGTAAGTCAGGCCATTGTTGAGACATGAGCTGCATTTCCTTCACTCCTCTCACCTGCTCAGCAGTGGCAGCGGATGTGGCTCTGTGACCACAGCACTACAGATTGTCAGGGGTGAAGGCAGAGCCACACTTTGCCTCTGAGTCACAGAGCAGCCTGAAAGCACTGGTGGGTATGCTGCCAGTGTGGGGGCAGGAATATAATATTTACAAACTCTAAAAATCTCTGATCAAGTTATATTATATACATTTGAATATTATTTCATCTTTATTGGTGGTGCTAAGTTATAGATATATTTCTCCTGTATGAAAGTAAGAGTAGTGTAGTCTCAATATGGTGGTAAGCATTCTGTAAAACACTGTTGGATTCAGTCTTCTGGACAGAGAGTTTGATTAAATTTACTGCATGATTGTTGTGTCATAGTAAAACATCCATTTCCTTATAAGTTACTTTATCCTGCTCTTAGATATATCATGTGTGTCTATTGTTAATTAAATATAAGGCACACTACAGGAAGGCTTCTAAGAGAAGATTGGAAGTTTTCACAACTGCTAACTAAACAAAGGTCAAAGAAGCCTGTACAGCTGGTGGAATTTACAGGTATCANGAAGCAGGGGGAGGGTGGTGGTGTAGTGGGGGAGCGGGAGGGCCGGGAACAAGGGGAGTAAATGTAAATTTTTCTTTTAACAATAATAAAAAAAATAAAAAAAACTACATTTCCTCCCCCACACATGCACTTTTTGCTTAAGTTAAGATGCCTCAGCTAAACACTGTAAACACATTTTACAAAATGAAAATGAATGCCTATTTCTCAAAGAAAGAGAAATAAAAATAATGATGGAAGGTGAACACTTCTAGTGGGGCTATTGGCAATTATCAATCTTTTTTTAGGGTGTCGGTCCTTTCTTCAGTGTTACTGCACCAAATGTGTTTTTCTTGTTCCATCAAATAACCTTGTCCCTCTGTTCAGGCAGATAGTTCCTACTAAACTCAGTAGGCCTCACACAATTTAGGCCATGACTTTCTAAAATCTGTGTTTCTATTGGTGCAGGAGTGGAATGCTGAGAAGGAGTTTGGGTAACAATAACTAAATGCATCATATAAAGGTATGAAATAGTCAAACCATAAAATTTCAATAATGTTAACTTGCTGGTGGTGGCACATGCCTTAATCCTATCACTTGGGAGGCAGAGGCAGACAGATTTCTGTGTGTTCGAGGCCAGCCTGGTTTATGAGAGCTAGTTCCAGGACAAGCTCCAAAGTTACAGAGAAATGATGTCTCAAAAAACAAAAAAAAAACAAAAAAGATAAAAGAAAAACAAAAACAAAAAAATTCAAGAATGTTCAACACTGTAGGTTTGTGTACTTCATGGTGATATCTCACTAGCAACAGATCACACAAGTGGAGGTGGTGTCACAGGTTCCCTCCTGAAACTTGGTGCTTTGTGTACCCAATAATTTGTGCAGAGTGAAAACTTTGTACAATATGTATTTTGATATTATGTACTATTAGAGATTAATGATATGTGCTCAGAGGGTTATAGAATAGTATCCAGAGATGTGTAAAAGAATTATACACAATGAACATATGAAATTATTTTATAACATCTGTTTACCATTTAAAAATACAGCAGACATTCCTCACAATAAAGTCACAGAAAAGAACAAATGCAGAGATCACAGCAGAAGTAATATTTTACATTATAATATGACCATTCCTAAGAAATGAAGAAAATATGGAATTTAGAGGGCCATCTTTTAAAGAAGATCATACTGAAGAAGATGGAAGAAACATTTATATTTAGTAGATGGTATAAGAAACATTCCATGGAGTTGAGAAAGCAGTGTGCCTCTTCTCTCCATCATGTTCAGTCCACCACTTGAAATTGTAGCTAACACAATCAGACAAGGACAGTACATATAGTGTTAGCATTTTTGGAAAATGGAGATAATTTGTCAAAGTATACAATAAACGGAATCTAATAAAGAAAGAAAAGTGTCATTTAAGACAAATTTATTATGTGCTCAGAAGTTCTGAATTATTTTTCCATGAGGTCAATTGTGGAAAAGCTGGAGAGTATAATTGACTATGATCAAAATATATTGTATGAGATTCTCAAAGAATTGGCAAAAATCTATTAATGAGAAGCTGGATTTTCACATTTGGAGGAAAGGTTAATATTTGCAATTAATGATGTCATCGAGTTAGATTAGGGTCACGTATAAAGCAAGTGCATTTTTATAAAGCATTAATGAAATTTCTGATGACAAAGAAGGCATCATTTCTGTACTCCACACATGTGACTTTAATTTGGAATCATGTCAGTTACTGTAATGGAATCCAACAGTGATGATCAAATGTCAAAAGTGACATGTGTTAAATAAAATGATATTTTTGGAAGCACAGGTGTAAAGCACAGGTTTAGAACAGTTGTTCTACCTTCTCTGAAGGTCATGGAGTTGCAGAGATTTCAGGTCTGGCTATGTTAGCTGTCAGAGTTTTTTTTATTTGTAAATCTTTTAAATAATAAACATTGAAACATGCCACATTTCTTTTTTTCCCCTTTCTTTTTTTATTGTTAAAAGA
>JAQHUG010000510.1:394506-416041 GCA_028555095.1 Dicrostonyx torquatus | reverse complement strand
AATAAATAAATAAATAAATAAATAAAAAGAAATGTGGTTTATTGGGCAACAGCCTCCCCTCCAAAAAAAGAGACCCCTATTATGACCTGAATATCCCCTGATGTGTTCTCAGAGAATTCGGTGACCACCTAGGATGTGGATGACAAATTGCATGTCAGTCTCAGATAAACTAGAAATAGCTGTAGTCCAGTGAGAATACCTTTTTATTATTTTCAAAATCTCCTCCTATCAGACCTAGGATCTTTCCTTTGTCAGTATCATTGCAGGAACCACATCTGACTGAAGCAGCAAGTTCTTTATCTTCTTCTCAAAATTAATCTGAAAAAATTTACATCAGGATGTAGGGGTGTGGATAGATCTCATGAAAAGTATTGAGCAATTCAGTCATAACTCATGTCAGGAGGGTAAAGTTCTTTCCAGGGGCCAGGACAGGGTTGTTCTGTGTCAGCATAGAGAGGTTCCTGTACAGATCTGGGAAGAGTAAAGAGGAAGTTCCACTCCTTCCTCTTTTATGATTTATGCTTTCTTTTCAATCAATGACATCTATAATTTGAAAACTAAAAACCCCATCATTCTTTGACAAAAAAAGTAGAAAAACTGCCTCTAGGCTAAGCAGAAGGGAGGAGTTGCTGCCAGATAATGCATCCTGGATGGAATGGATTTTCCCTTCCATCTAACACTGACCAAGGAGATTTAAATTTTTGTTGCTAGGTACTTTTCAGAAGGATTAAAGATAGCTGCTGATAAAAGTTCTTTGTCACTTAGTAATCCACAGATATTAAAAAACAAGTTATAAGATTTACAGAGATTTAAAACTGTAAAAAGACCATACTTACTGAAGGTAGCTTTAAAAGATTTTAACAGCTAAAACCAAAAGTATTGAGAGATAAGAGCTTTTGCATAAGTTGAAAGCCACTGTGACCTTTTCAGATGATGAAATGCAGTTAGACTTACAGATACCTATCAAAACATTGGTGTCTTGCCCTCTGTCAGAAGATTATCTTTGCTGAAAGTCCTGAGTCCAATGATAAGATACAGTTGGACTCTCTCTTGTTGACAACAAAGGTTTCCAGGAGTGTTTACAGAGAACAACCACCCTCTGGACTGGCCCAACACCATGATCATACAATTGTCAAACTAACATTTCATCTATCTGCATCTAGATTAAACAATACCCAATGATTCTGGAAACAAAAAGAAAAACTGAAGTCCATATTGCTAGTATTTAGAGACACAAGCATCCTGTTGCTTTGCCTATCACAACAGACCACACCGCTCCTGCTTGGGACTTCTAATTCTCATGAGTCTGTTTATTCCATAGAAGGAGGTGTACACTTCCTTGGACTAGAAAGATGCATTTTTCAGCCTACCACTCTCAGGGGTGATTCATTCCATCTTTTCTTTTAAAAGGGAAGCCCCAAAGGGAAGTTACAATGCTGAAATTACTTGACCAGACTACCATAAGGACTTAAAATGTTTTCAACCTTGTCTGATGAGACACTAAATTCTGACCTCCTGCCCTTCCCTCAATGGCTTTCCAGGACCATACACTTACAATATGTAAATGGCATTATCTTAGACTCTAAAACTACAGTAAATTATAAAAACAGTCACTGAGGGACTTTTGTAAGAGTTACAGACTTTGTGCTATAGAATGTTTGCTAAGGAAGTCCAACTTTGTAAAGAAGAGGTTACTATCCTGGATACATGTTGAGTGAAGGCAAAAAAGCCTGTCTCAGAGTAGGATTGCTGTAATCGCTCTGATTCTAATTCCAAAGACTAAGTTCAAGAGGTCCTAGGTACAAGTGAATATTTCTTCATCTGGATATAAGATTTTGTGGAAATGGCAAGGTCTTTATACATGAGCACAAAATGGGGAACTGAACCTATAACACAGACTGAGACAAAGCAAAAGGCGTCTGAGACAGCTCTGAGCTCGGGTTCAGACCAGGACTTCCAGATGTCTCAAAATCCTTTCATCTGCTTATGCACTGAACAAAAGACATTACAAAAGGTGTTTTAATCCAAACTTTGGAGTCACAATAACACCCTGTGACATATTTTACCAAATGATTATACCCTGTAGTAATAAGAAGGGCTAGCTATCTAAGAGCTATGATAGCTACTGATGGACTGATTCGGAAAAAAAAAAACAAAGAATTAATTCTGGGTCAGGATCTTATACTCACAGAACTGCAAACAAGGTACCTCAGTCCAGAGTGCAGGTTGTCTGATGGGGAAAAGGAAAATACATCGCTATATACAGAGGCACTTTCTATGTTTTTATTACCACATATGTCCACAAGATAAACAGGAAGCTTATGTATGCCTAGGGCACAGGCATCAACCCATCCTGGTGATACGAGCTGTGGAGTGGTGGTGGCTAGAATCCTATGGCCAGATACAGGAGCCAGTTGGAAGATAGATCAAGCAAGAAAAGAGACATCCTTCAGAGGCAGAGCCAGGGAGAAGGATCACAAATGGGAGGGTGTAGAGAAGTGCCTTATATGCCAGGATTCAGTGAATCAATGATAGGGACAAAGACAGAGCAAGCTAGCAGAGGGAGAGATAGGGAAGCAGCCAACACAGTCCTTATGTCAGAAGTCCTGAAAATGTTGTAGCATGTAGTCAGGATTGATTTGACTGTGTTCTCTTTGACTCCCTTCTCTGCAACAACTTGAAAAGACAAGCCCAACAAGCTGGGTGGTGGTGGCACACACCTTTAATATCAGCACTTGGGAGGCAAAGGCAGGTGGATCTCTGTGAGTTTGAGGTTATTCTGATCTACACCAAATCTATTCTATTTCTTCTTCCTAGGGATAGTCTTGCTTCTACCTGAGGCCCTTCTTATTACTTGGTCTCTCTGAGTCTGTGGGTTGTAGCATGATTATATTTTACTTTGAAATTAATTTTCACTTATAAGTGAGTACATACCATGCTTGTCTTTCTGGGTCTGTAATATCAGAATGATTTTTTCAAAGTTCCATTCATTTGCCTGGAAATTTCATGATATTATTGGTTTTTTTGTTTGTGTTCTTTTTTTTTTTGCCTTATTGAACTACATATTTTTCTTCAGATCTAGAAAAAAATCATATTGAGTGAGATAACCCAGACCCAGAAAGACAGATATAAAAGTGCTCACTCATAAATGGCTTTTAAACATAAAGCAAAGAAAACTCAGCCTATAGTCTAGAATCCCAGAGACCTAGACAACAATGGGGACCCTAAGAGAGACATACATGGATCTACATATAAAGGAGAAAAAGACAAGACCTCCTGAGTAAATTGGGAACATGTGGGTCTTGGAAGAGGGTAGAAGGGAAGGGGGGGAAGGCAGGGGAGTGGGGAAAATGTTATTGTTTTTAACAGCTGAGTAATACACCATTATGTAAATGTACCATATTTCCTATAACCATTCTTCAATTGAGGGACATCTAGATAGTTCCCAGGTTCTGGCTATTGCTGTGGTATACTGGTTTTGTACACTATAAAGATTTGTCACTCATATTGGTTTAATAAAAAGTTTATTGACCAGTAGCCAAGGAGGAAGTATAGGCTGGATAACCAGGATAAGATGTTGGGGACCGTGGCCCCAACATAGAAACTAATACCTTGCCCTAAGTGTATTGGTCTGGAGGCGTGTGGAAATGACGAGACACAGTTCACATCATCATCACGAAAGGGCCTCTCAGGCTTTCTCCATCCTGAAGAGCTCCTGTGTTTATTCTACAAACATCTCTTATTCCAGGGGTAAACCAAGGTGGAATTCTCATTAATATTCCTTTTCTGGGGGATACAGGGCTAGCAATACCTGCAACTTACTTCAACAGCTTTGGGATCAACATTTCTTCCCAGGCGATCTACACAACAATACAGGGGAAGGAGCCATTCATCCTAGCCTTTGTCTGGTGGGCAGCAGACCTGCAGCTGCCAAGAAAAAACAAGTGTGACTGGAGCCTGCTTGTAAATATCTTAAATGAAATTAGGCCCACATAAGAGAATTCTGGGAAGAGACATAGTTACCCACCAGAAACAGAGGAAACAAGATAAGGATTCTGCACTGAGTAAAGGTACCAAGCAACATGGCTAAACATAGATAAGAATAAAGGGTTAAATTAAGTCATAAGAGGTAGTCAGTAATAAGTCTGAACAATAGGCCAAAGAGTTTATAATTAATATAAGCCTCTGTATATTTCTTTGGGTCTGAAAAGCTGCAGGATGTGATGGGACAGAAACTTCTATTTACAAATGGCACCCAAATGTACGGCAAGAATTTTCACATAAAAAGTCTGAGACAGTTCTAAAAATTTGGCTTCTAGACAGACAAGGACAGAGTCAAGCACAGCTTCTTGGTAACCATCTCTTCTATGGCAGGCTCTGTTTGCTAGTGGCAAGCAGAGGTGTTGCTCCTTTAAGAGGGGTTTCATGACTAAACATTAACCACAAAAGCCTCATGGCTCTTTTAAAAGGCCCTGTAACCAAACACTTAAATGGTGTTTATGAGCAGCTGGTGGCATACTTCTTGATAGTGGCAGGACCTCAAAATTCCACAGAGTTGTAGCAATAAACATGACTCCTGCCAGCACCTCCACCAATAAGCTAGACTCTCAGAAAGCTAAGGAATGAGGTGAAGCCAGCCACCAAAGCTGTAGCCTTAATCCTAGCCATATTGCATAACAGATTAAAGACTCATATGCTCAGAAAATGATAGAGATATACATTAAAGACAGATTCAGATGGGATTAAAACCTCTAAACGATGATCTAATTTTGTCTATCTTAGTGCCTGCACAATTGGTGTTCTGTTCAGGAAGTTGTCTCCTGTGCCAGTGAGTTAAAGGATATTTCCCACTTCCTATCCTATCAGGTTTAGTGTATCTGGATTTATGTTAAGGTCTTTGAGCCACTTGCACTTGAGTTTTATCTAGGGTGACATATATGGACCTATTTGCCTTCTTCCATATGCCAAAATTCAGTTAGACCAGCACCATTTGTTGAAGATGCTTTCTTTTTGTCATTGTATATTTCTGGATTTTTTTTAATCAAAAATCTATTGTCCTTAGGTATATGGATTTACATCTGTGTCTTCAGTTTGATTCCATATATCAATGTGTGTGTTTTTATGCCAATACCATGCAGGTTTTTAATTATTGCAGCTCTGTAGTACAGTTTGAGATCAGGGATGGTGATACCTCCAGAAGTTCTTTTATTTTATAGAATTGTTTTAGCGAGACTGAGATTTTTGCTTTTCCATTTAAAGTTGAGTATTATTCTTTTTTTTTTTTGTTTGGTTTTTTTTTTGTTTTTTTTTTGAGACAGGGTTTCTCGGTAGCTTTGGAGCCTGCCCTGGAACTAGCTCTTGTAGACCAGGCTGTTCTCAAACTCACAAAGATCCGCCTGCCTCTGCCTCCCGAGTGCTGGGATTAAAGGCGTGTGCCACCATCGCCCAGCTGAGTATTATTCTTTCAAGTTCTGTAAATAGTTGTGTTAGAATTTAGATGGAGATTGTGTTGATTCTTTGCATTGCTTTTGATAGGATGATCATTTTTACTATGTTAATTCTACAGATGCATGAACATAGGGTATCTTTCCATCTTCTGAAATTTTCTTCAATTTCCCTCTTCAAAGACTTATTTTTTATACAGGTCTTTAACTTGTTTGGTTAGTACAACTCCTAGAAACTTTTTATTTGTGGCTACTGTGAAAGCTGTTTTTTTTAACCTGGTTTCTTTCTTATTCTGTTTGTCATTTGTACATAGGAGAGCTACTAAATTTTTAAATTTAAACTTGTTCCTCAACCTCATCGAAAGTGTATAACAGTTGTAGCTCTTCCATGGTAACATGATTAGTATCACTTATATATACTGTCATATGATAGTATACATTTGTAAATACTGAATTCGACTTTCTCCTTTGCAATTTGTATCACTTGATCTTTAGTAGTGTTACTGCTCTAGCTAGAACTTCAAGTACTATATTGAGTAGATATGGATAGAGTAGACCTTGTCTTGTTTCTGATTTTATTGGCATTGCTTGAGCTTTCTCCATTTAATTTGATTTTGCCTATACACTTGCTTTATATTATCCTTACTATGTTTAAGTATGTACTTTATAGCCTTTATCTCTCAAAGACTTTATCATGAAGGGATGTTGGATTTCATTACAGACTTTTGAAGCATCTAATGAGATGAGCACATCTTTTCTTTTAGTTTCTTCATACGCTAAATTATACTGACAGATTTTCATATGTTGAAACATCCCTGCATCAATAGGATGAAGCCTACATGATCATGATGGATTATCTTCTGATGTGTTTTGTGGTTTAGCTTTTATTTTATTGAATATATTTGTATCTATGTTCATGAGGGATATTGGTTTGTAATTATTAGTCTTTTTTGGATATTTGTGTGTCTTGGGTATTTGGGTGACTGTGACCTCATGAAATGAATTTTGCAATGTTCCTTCTGTTTCTATTATAAGGAATAATTTGACATTAAGTCTTATTTGAAAGTCTGGAAGAATTATGCCCTGAAACATAGGGCCTGGTTTTCTTTTTCTTTTCTTTTTTCTTTTTCTTTTGGTTGGGAGACTTTTGATGACTGATTGTATTTCCCTGGGGGTTATAGTAGAAGGCTGTTTGTCCATCCTGGCCACCCAGAACCAAAATAACCACACAGAAACTATATTAATTAAATCACCACTTGGCCCATTAGCTCTAACTTCTTACTGGCTAACAATTATATCTTAATTTAACCCATTTCTAGTAATCTGTGTATTGCCACATAGCTATAACTTACTGGCAAGATTTTGACCAGTGCCTGTCACTGGCGGGGCTATATGGCTTCTCTCCAAACTCCACCTTCCATCTCCTAGTATTCACTTTAGTTTTTCCCACCTTCGTCTGTTCTGCCCTGCTTTGCTATAGATGCAAAGCAGTTTGTTTTTATTCACCAATGGTATTCACAGCACACAGAGGGGGATCCCACATAAGTTATAGGTTTGTTTAAATTGTTTATCTGATCTTGATTTAACATTCTTAAATGGTATCTATCAAGAAAATTGGCCATTTCTTGTAGATTTCCCAATTTTGTGAAGTACAGGTTTTTGAAGTATGAGAGCTAGTGATATTTATGTCTGTTGTTACATCTTTCTTTTCTGCTTTTGGTAATTTGGATATTCTCTCTTTTTCTTTGTTTGCATAAGGGTGTGTCTATCTTATTGGTTTTCTCAAAAAATAACCTTTTATTTGGTTAATTCTTTGTAGTTTTCTCAGTGTTCCTATTTTATTAATTTCACCCCTGGGTTTGATTATTTTGTGTTTTTATTTCTCTAGGGTATATTTGCTTCTTTTTGTTCTAGAGCTTTCGGGTGTGATGTTAAGTTACTAATGTGAGATCTCTGCAATTTCCTTATGAAGGTTCTAAATGCTGTGAACTTCCCTATTAGCATCGCTGTCGTTGTGTCTTACAGGTTTGGGTATGTTACACACTCATTTTTATAGAATTCTAGGAAGTCTTTATTTTCCTTATTTCTGCCTTTACATAGTAGTAAGGAACTAACAAGGATCCATCTATGAAACATAAAGAATCAATGTCAGCATGCACTTTTTCTTCTCATAGTGTTATATAGATCAGAGAAGCATAAAATATGTTTTCCCCTGCTTCAGCCTTGTAATTAGCTGGGATCACCATCCTGTGTTAACTTGTAAATGCTTTGTGTATCATTTTGTGTTATTTTCATTATATATTCTCAATATAATGATGAGGTCATGGATTTAGAAAGTTTTTTGATCTATTTATTGTTCTGTACAGGAAATAATAATAACCCAAGACTTTCTAAGAAGCCCTGATGAAAGGACAAAGGTAACTTTAGTTCTGTGTTCTTGTCCAAGATCAGACTTGGAGACAAGTCTAATGTTTGGACCAGTGTCTTCCAGGAGTGGATGTTGCAGCTTCTTAGGTTAGGACGCTGCCTTCTGCGCTACGGTTATCATCCTCAAATATGTTTGAGGTTTCCTAAATTCTCTTTTCAAACATTGTATGATTGTCTCTCTGCTAACCTTGGCCATTTTCCCATTGCAAATAGTATACAAGATAGAGTATATTTAGTATATTTGCTTGGCATGAGACGTTGGCTTATGCAAGAACTTCTGGTCCAATTATTGCTTTCATTGTCTTTAGTTCTTATCCCTGGTCTTTCCAGTCACTGCTTGGTATCCTTATTACTGCTTATTCATACTAATTCTGAATTTTCCACTTTCATAGCACAATGTTCTATGGGTATTTCATCATTCATTTTACAGCTTTATTGAGGTATAATTGACAAAAGGTATATATTCAGAAAATTTTTTTTGAACTTTGTGTAGACATATTTACAAGTATATACAATAACAACTAATGAAAAAGGTCATAAACTTGAAAGAGAGTCTATCAGGGTCTATGGGAATGTCTGTATGGAGGAAAGGTAAGGAAGAATTGCTGCAATTATAATCTCAAAAGTAAAAAGAAAACAAAGAAAAGCAGAAAAACCCAGAAACTTCCTTTACTCCTATTGTCTTTCATTTTATCTATTGAGCACTGACAAAGTATTTGTCTTATTTATAAAATGCTTGGGGCATTGCTCATCTCTGACTCCAGAATTAGGTGAGTCCCCAAAGTTGCCAAAATCTCCAAGTTACATTTGCAAAATGGCTGTTCACCTGAGGCAGATACAATTTTTTGACAACTCTGAGTCCTCTTTTCTCCATTGAATATAGAGACTAGATCTCCCTGAATGTTTAAAGAACAGAGAAACTGAGACAGTGTGCCTGATCTAATGGGAGCTCATCAAATCCAGCTGGACCAGGACTGAATGAGCATATGACCAAACTGGAATCTCCGAATGTGGCTGCCAATGGGGGCTGACTGAGAAGCCAATGATAATGGCACTGGGACCTATCTCTTCTGCATGTATTGGCTTTTGGGGAACGTAGTCTATATGGATGCACACCTTCTTAGGCATATAGGATGGAGGGGGGAGGGCCATGGGCTTCCCACAGGGCAGGGTACCCTGCCCCCTCTTAAGAAAGCAGGGGGAGGAAAGAGAGGTAGTGGGGCAGCCAGAGGGCCTGGGACAAGGGGAGGAAGTGTAAATTTTTCTTTTAACAACAGAGAAATAATAAAAAAGAACAGAGAAGTGTCTCAAGTTGGACTTTTTTGCCTGAGAGATGTGACATTCAGTTGCCTCTGACTAGGTGTCATGATGTGCAGCTGGGCATAGGTCACTTCATGTGGCTCCTTGGCTGCAGCAATCTGGAATAGGAAAAGGTAGAGTAAGTTCTGTATTTAGCACTGGGAACCTGGGGGCCTGAAGATGTTAGAACCCACTGGATAATCTCTTACTTGGTCTTCCTTTGCATTTCTGTCCTTTGAGTCTAGCAATCCCTTTGGCATGAGGGAAGGAGAAATAGGGTCTGCCCTTCTGAATCTGGAAGGTTTAACCTGGGCATATAAGTCGTTGTGGTGATCTTCCTTATGCTGGCTCTGCAGCAAAGAGAAAGGAAATTACAGGAAATGTATACTGCTACCCTAGATGATCTACTCCCACTCAATTTCCATGGAGTAGGAGAGTAAGACTACAGACATTTAACTCAAACTGGCGGAGTCTTCTGGAGCTTCCTAATGACTCTGAGTGCCTGACAGTTTCCTTCCTGAACTTCTGACATATTATCCTGGATAGTGGCCTCACTCCATGGGCTCTAACGTTTGGAAAGAGGATGTTCCTTCTGACATAACACATGCGCCTACCACATCCTGCCCAGATATGCTAGTCCATCACATATTTGTAATAGCCTCTTCACTCAGCCTTCTCCTCAGAAGGCTTTTTTCAGTCCTCTCTTTAAATTCACAGTGATGATCTGTGCCCATCAGATAATCAAATCAACCTCAATTAATTTCCTCTAATTCATTTCCCTCAAGCAATTTGCAAGGCTCACTATTTCTGTTCTACCCAAGAGTTTGTCCTGGTGGATGGGGAATTCTGTTTTCTGCTGTATCTTCCATCCCCACAGTAAGCCTGATCAAGAATAAGATTCAGGAGCTAGGAAGAGGAGTCAAGCAACATAGTGGTTGTTATGTAAACATTATTGAATGAGTTTGCTACCCAATGCCCATAATTTTAAAAAGCCAAGCAAGAATGCACATGCCTAGAACCCAAACACTTGGGAAAGTAGAATGGTGCCCAAGGTTCAGTACAAATAATCTAGCCAATCAATGAGCTCCAGTGTCTTTCAGAGGCTCAGTCTCAGAAAATGAGGTGAAGCAAAATAGAAGAAGCCATCAAATGTTGACTTTTATCAGGTCTGTGGTTATACACATGTCACAAAAACATTGTCAGGTACAGGATTCTCATATATTTGTGTCCTGTTCATTAACGTATTAGTTTTATTGCTAAAAATTAAGCCTTATGTATCCAAAGTAATCACGTTACCATTGAGCTACAGCTTCAAATACTCACATTGTCTTGAGATCCAGGAAGAATGCTAGTAAGCAGTTGGATGTTGAGAAGTCAGAAAGTAGGGGTCATATGCTCAAAACTAAACAAAGCAAGGATGATGTCATAGCACACAGAAGACAAAGGTTTCTGGAATCTAGAAGCAGCTATAGATAGCTCTGAGGGCTGAAAAAAGGACAGTGATTGATCCCTGGGTAACCTGGGTCATAAGTTCATAGCATTGAGGAAAAGAATCTCACCACAATGGCCAACTTCACACGCTCTGTAATCTCTGTGCCCTTCACAGCAGCATCTGTCATAACAGAACATGCAGGTCTGCCCATGGCCACTTCTCACTGCCCCAGTTACCTGCCTCTCCAAGACAGCAACAGAGAAAAGGGAATGTGGGTGAAGGGTCCATAATAAGTGATGGGGGAAAGGTCCATAGTGACTTGGTGGCTCAGAGAAGTGACCCCGAACCTCTACCACCCTTCTAATGCTGAGATCTCAGATATCTCCCTCCCAGGGACCATATTTGTCTCACACAAGATTTCTTCCTGGATACCAGCAGTTGGGCTAGAGCTGGGGAGAAAAGAGAATGTCAAATGGCAGTGAGGTTGGTCAGGAAGGTTAGTAGGTCTAGGTTGCTACCCTTGAGTTACCTCATCTGGATGCTTTTGTCCCTGATCACTGGCTCTGGAGCTTCTGCCAGATGTTGCAAGTTGGTCTCTGTTTGGACTGCAAGAAAGAGAAGAGTCTCAGTCATGGAGCATCATTACCTAGCACTTTCAGGGAAGGGAGGGACCTTTACAACTCATTGCATATGTGTATGTGTTCATATGTTCCAGGATATGGAATATCTCATATGATACCTGTTTCACAGGTTTCAAGATCATATTGATGATTCGAGTTACAGAGAAGTGTTTCCAAGATGATGTCCCTGTCTGGGCTGCATTGAGGCCCTGTTGGAAATCCAACAGGGGGTACCCACTAATCCCTGAAACCAAGACCACCCACACCCTACTCACCTCCCTTCCTGTGTCTGTTCTGGTGCCTGAGTCTGAGTAGAAGGAAGAGGGCAAGAAGAAAGAGCAACAGGAGGAATCCCACAGAAACCCCAATCAAAATCTTCGAATATCTTGCCAGCCCTGGGATATAGGATACATAATGAATGAGGAACTGTGTGATAGGCCCATACTGAGTCTTTGTATTCACTACCTTTTACCCTCATAGCTAAGCAATGTGAGACTGACTCCCATCACTCGTCAGCTTCCCTGCTGGTCACAGAGCAGGAGGGCACAATGCTGTGTGATTTAACCTAACAAATCCAGCCTCCAGCCTTATTCTCTACACGAAACTAAACTGCATGAACTGTAAGGAAGGAGCCTGAGTACCCTGAACTCTCTGTGTCACATACCACTACACAATGTCACCATCACAGAGTCAGATGAGGCAAGACAACTGCAGAAGTGGTTTCTAGAGAAATTCTCTCCATGAGAAAGACACAGATAAAGTCAGCACTAAAAGAAACTTAACATCTAGTCCAGGGCTCTCCTATTTATACTTGTAGAATCACACAGTAGAAGGGCTTGTCCATGTGTACCTCTCAGAAATGACTGTAACTACCCTATAACTTGTTTGAATCAGACTCCATGGGGTGAAGGGAAGAATGAATGGGATAGGGAAATCATTGGAAGTTACATCCTGCTTTCATTTATATACTTCTCTTAGGAAAAAAATAGCAAATATCACTCTTTTTTAGGATGACTCTATTACATCCTAGCCTGTGAGTCTTTTCGGTTATAGAGATCATGTTGTGCTCATTGCTTGAATTCCAGTATCCTGGTCAACATACAAGCTGGTATATAAATGAAGACTTACAGGGGCTGAGAGTTTTCCCATTCAGGTATGGAAAAGTCTCCCTAGACAGGAAAATCTAACACGTCTATGGTATGTGCTTTGGGGCCCCAGGAAAATGTTGGTAATAGGATGTATTGAATAGAAACCTGGTCTAATTATCTCAACTCTTTCCAGTCTTATGTCTACACTGAGCTCTCTCCAGAACCTTCCTGCTGCCTACCTGGAACATTCTGAATCCTGCTGAAGAGGTTATAATGGGCATTAATTGAGAAATTCCCATTTGCCTCTGTATCATTGACTAGTGAGCCCTTTATGATTAGCCCTCCCTAGGAGAAACTTATTCCCATCCCAGTTAAGAGCTTCCAAGGTCAAGTATTCAGTATTATCATCTGAACTCACACATTACAGGATCATCTCACCTGAGACTGTGATCTCCACAGGGACACTGGGGTGTGACAACAGGTAAGGGGATGAGTTATTAGAACCAAAGCATGTATAGATGCCCCCAAGGGCTGAGATTTCAGCACTCATGGGGAATTTTGCCTCATATTGTGAATCTTAGTACTTTGATAGTTGATGAATCAAGGAATGGGATGCACCCTTCTTGAACAGAAAGAAACTGTCCATTGGAATTGATGATTGACACAGTAGAATCACATTCTCTCCTGAGGACACGGTGGTACCTGGATACACTGATAGGTTGGGTGTGACAAGAGATTGTCCTAGAGAGAGGAAGACTGAGTGAGGAGTTATAGTCATTGTTCTGAGGCCCTCATTCATTACCTTGTCTCTATGTTTTCCCTGAATGCCATTCATCTACTTCCCTATCCCCAGATCTAGTCTTCCTGAGATAATCTTCATCATCTTGATCATCAACCATGGCATCCCCAAAGCTGAGCCTGTTCAGAGTCTGGGTCCCTGAGAGAATGCACTATGTTCCTCACCTGTGATCAGGATATCCAAAGGGTCACTTGGGGCTGACCACTCAGAAGAGGAGATGTATGAACCATGGCATCTATACAGGCCACCAGTGGAGAAATTCACAGAACCTAAGGTGAAGTTGGCATGAGACCCTTCCACCTGTGTAAAATGGGCAGACATCTGTTGGAGGTCACTTCTACCCTCCTTGAACAGAGCAAATCTGTCATAACTCATGTCTGAGCAACACTGGAGGGTCAGATCTTTGCCAGGGTCCAGGACAGGTCCTTGCTGGGTCAGCAGGGAGGGCTTCTTGGATAACCCTGGAAGAAGGATATGTAGAAAGTCTGGCTCTTGCTAAACATTCCTGTGCTAGCTAGTTTTATGTGAACTGGACATAAGCTAGAGTCATTAGAGAAGAGGAAGCATCAGCTGAGAAAAAGCTTCCATAAAATTAGGCTACACAGCTGTATGACATTTTGTTAACTAGGGCTGATCCACAGGGCCTAGCCCATTGTGTGTGGTACTGTTGCTGGGCTTGTGATCATGGATTTATATTAAAGCAGGCTGAGCAAGTCAGTAAGCAGCACCTCTCCAGGACTTCAGGTTCCTGCTCTGTTTGAGTTCCTCTACTGATTTCCTTTGAGGATAAACAGTTCTGTGAGACTTTAATACAAATAAACCTTTTCTTGTACAACTTGCTTTTTGTTCATGGTATTTCACTGCAACACTAGAAACACTAACTAAGTCAAATCACCCTCATATCCTGCTCTGACAGTGTCATGGTCTCTCATGATCTCGATCATAACAATCAAGAACTCCCTTCAGCCATTATAACTGAAAACATCCTCAGGAGGATAGAACTAGTGATAAAGGGTTCTCATGTCAGAAAACAATTAAGTGAATGAAACTTCTTCCTCACTTGAGACATGGATATCCAGATGGTCACTGGCCTCTGACCACACTTGTGGGGCATTTGTATAGTATCCATAACATCTAAAAGGCAAATTCTTGCCCAATGCCACAGGGTTCTCAGGAATCAGAGCTGTGGATTGTCCAGTGTGTCTATACTGTGCCTTGAGGGACCTGGAGAAATTCTGATCTTCCCCAGTCACAATGAAATAATCATATCTTTTTGATGAGACACATTGGAGGGTCATGTTCACCCCTGAGGTCACCATGGGACTTGGCAACACTGACAGAGTAGGTTTAACAGGGTGGACACCTAGGAAAAGAGGATGCAGCCTGTGAAATGATACCTTGTCTCCTGCAAGTGGCCTGTGAATGAAAATGTTTGGGAGATTATTTCCTGAAGGAAAATGTAGAGGGCCCAATGTACTCATGCTGACAAATAATATGGGAAAAACCAGGAATGTTACTCATGCAGGATGTCTGTCCAATGGAGAAAATAAATATCTGTTTTCCATCAAGAAGCTAGGAGCGGAGATTTTTAATAATTAGGTGACCTTTCTATCTATAGAGCTAGACCCACCTAAATTCCCTGGAGTATTTATCCCAGACTCTTACTCTGTAGACTTTATCATTGTCTCTTAGTTAATAATGCCCATCCATAGAGGAGATGTTACATATACCTCATAGCCCACTGACATCTACATGGTCTCAGGGACTGCACCTGATTGATGGCCCTTAAAAGATATAGAACCCATATTCATGGTCACTTGTGTTTGAGTTGAGTTTTGGTGTAATTATGCATAGTTATTCACAGGAGTTTCTATTACACCAGGAATCTCTTTTTCAAAATTGTACTGCATTTAAATATGCTTACAATAAACCACCTGGTGTCAGACTTTTTAGGTTGTGAACCAGCAACTACTATGCCAGCCCGAACTGAGTTTTTCTTCTCACTTGCTGTGGGTCATTTCCCTACCAGCAGCAGAACTTGCAGTGGCCCCACAGGAAAAGGTGAAGACTGTGACCCTCGGTGTCTACTCACCTGTCACCACCAACTCCAGGGTGTCACTGTGCTGAGTCCACCCAGCAGAGTTGTAACAATAACAGCAATATCGCCCTGCATTATACTTTGTTATGGATGAGATGGAAAAATTTGCTTTGTGATCAGTGACTGGTGCAGTTAATCTGCCCCAGGGTGCTGGGCGTCCTTCTTTATACAGGAAGCATATTTGAGTTTCCACGTTTCCCTCACACCATATTGTCACCAGATTCCCTAAGGTGATCATAGAGCCTGGTTCAGCCCAGATCATGGGTTTCTGGAGGGTCCCTGCAAAGAAGTAGGCAAGAGAGATGTGGGACTTTAGACAGTTGCACAGTGAATGTGAAACTTGTAGATGACCCTTGAATAACAGAAGGAGACATGGAGCCACCTGAATATGAGTCTCTCTCCTGACCATTCCAGGTTTCATTCTCACATCCCCACTCATTGTTTTCTGTGTCTTGATTCCCACAGTCTGCATGCTGTAACAGTGGCCTAATGGGTGTGACTTTTCCTATGCTGATCACACATTAAGGTTCCCTGGGGAAGTCCTTAATAGGGAGGCTTGGGCTTCCTCACCTGAGACTAGAAGCTCAAGGATGTCACTCCCTTCTGACAACATATGTGGATTTCTTGAATAATAGCCATAGCATCTCAAGCTCCATCTTTCACTGAGTGTGATGGGACCCACTTGGAAACTGGCTGAAGACTGCCGAGTATATGCATGCTGTGAGTCCATGGAGCTGAAGAACTGCTTTTCCTTGATTAATATGAAACCGTTATAATTCTTATTTGAGCTACATGAAACAGTTACAGATGATCCTAAGGTTACAACAGGGTTTGGCAGTGCATACAGGGTGGGTTTTTTGTAGAAACCTAGAAAAGATACACATGGAATATTAAATGACTTCAGTATGATTTGTCCCCAAGACTTAAGTAATGAGTGGATACACAATGACAGCAGATTTTTCTAAAAAGTCACATCTGGGGATCCATATGATTCCTGTGTATCCACTCACCATTCACCACCAGTTTCAGTGTGTTACTGCCTTCTGACCTGACAGCAGAGTTGTAAGAGTAACAGGGATATCACCTGCCTTCAGTTTTGTCACAGAAGGGAAGATGAATTTTGCCTTATTGTTGTAATTCTTTTGGGTCTGTCTGTCCCATAGCACACACATTTGTGTTTCTCAGGTCCCCTCACACCCGATGGTCACAGGCCTCTCTGATGCAATCAGAGTGCCTGTATCAGCCCAGATGGTGGGTTCGTGGAGGGTCCCCATGAAACAGAAGAAAATGAGATGCATCTCTTACGACACTTGCACAAAGTTCACACTTGCAAATGGCACTTAAGCTTATTGTCAAAGGCAGAGGGACACATAAAGACTCAAAATTTTCATGGACTCTTAAGTTCCACAGTTCTTATCCACTCTTCTTTCTGCACCTCAAATCATGCTGTCTTCTACATTCTGTGAAATTGGACTAAGGAGCATGAGTTCACTAACTCTCCACACATCAGATTCTTCCCTGTGGTCCTGTGTCAGGTCAGTTATCATTCAAGGGAAATTCTAGGGTTTCCTTACCTGAGACCAGGAGTTCTAGGTGGTTACTGGGTACTGACCACAACAGGTGGTCCTGGTAATAGCCATAGCATGTGAACCTCCATTTCTGGTTGAGATTGACAGGACCCACTATGAACAGGGCCTGGAAAAGACCAGTGTTTGTGTTCTGTGCAGGCATGGTCCTGGAGAATTTCTGATCTTCCTTCATTAGAATGAAACTAGAATATTTCTCTTCTGAAGAGCACTGAAGTGTCTCATACTCTAGTGACTTCACCACAGGACTGTTCTTGGCTGACAAGAAGACTTTGCTGAGGTAGACTCCTAGGTGAGAAGAGGAAGCTTGTTCAGTGGACTCATTGGGGTATACATTTGCCCCTCTTCTGGGGTTTGAGAAATGGAACCCAAAGGGAACGTATTCCATTTTTTTCAAAGCAGGTCTTGGGGTTGGGATGAGTCCTCTCACCTGTCACCACCAGCTCTAGGGTGTCACTGCGCTCTGACCACCCAGCAGAGTTGTAACAGTAACAGTGATATTGCCCTGCATGATGCCACTCCACTGATGTGATGGAGAACATGGCCTTGGTATTAGGCCTTTGAGAAGTTTTTCCTTCCCAGGGAGCTGGACTTCCTACTTTATGCAGAAAGTATACTTGGGTTTCCATGGTTCCTTTGCACCAGATAGTCATGGGTTTCCCTATGCTGATAACAGAGCTTGGCTCAGCCCACAGGATGGGCTTCTGAAGGGCCCCTGCAATGAAGTAAGTGAGAAAGAGTTGGGAATTTTGAACAGTTACAGTGATTGTCAAATTTTCAAATGATAATTAAGATTTGCAACAGTAGAAGGACACATGAAGACTCCATTCTTCCAACTGCTGTGTTTCCACTGCTAATGTCCATCCCTATTTTTTATATCAATTCCATGTGCATTATATGTTCTGTGACATTGAACATAGGAGCATGACATCATTAAACCACCACATATCAAGTCCTTCCCAGTGATCCTGTTTCAGGGCAATTATCACTGAAGGATATTCTGGAGCTTCCTTACCTGAGACCAGAAGTTCTAGGTGGTTACTGGGCACTGACCACAGATGGGAGCTGTTCTGGTAATAGCCATAGCATGTGAACCCCCATCTCTGGTTGGGGGTCACAGGATATACTATGAACAGGGCTTCGGAAAGACCAGTGTTTGTGTTCTGTGTGGGCATGGGCATGGAGAATTTCTGATCTTCCTTCATTAGAATGAAACTGTTATATTTCTCTTTTGAGGAGCACTGAAGTGTCACATAACCTCCAGAGATCACCACAGGACTGGTCAGGGATTTCAGGGTGACTTTGCTGGAGTGGACTCCTAAGATAAAAGAAGAATCCTGTTAAGTGGATTATTTTTGTCTAACATTATACCTCCTTTTGTGGGATTGAAAAAGAACTGCACAGTTAATATATTTTTTTTTCCTAAAGGTAGATCTAAGTGTTCAGGAAGGGTCTTCTTACCTGTCACAACTATCTCCAGGGTGTCACTTTGTTTTGATATGCCAGCAGGACTTTTATAGAAACAGGAATATTGGCCTGCATTGTGACTTTCAATTGATGAGATAAAGATATTGTCCTTTTCCTCGGTGTCTTGATGACTTGTTGGCACCTGAGAATCTGGGTATCCTTCTTTATAGAGATAGTATTCTTGGGCATTTGAGGGACCTTCACAAATTATAGTTACTTCAGTCCCAATGGTTACCACATTCCTTGGCACAGCTCTGAGTGTGGGTTTAGGGAGTACTTCTGAAAAAAAAATAAAAAACAAGAAAAAACAAAACGAACAAAGGACAGCAAAAATGGGAATTGGGTCTGAAGACAAACCAAGTTCTCATGTTCAGTACCTTTCAGGCAACACCAGCATCATCCCACACTAGCTTCTCTACATATCTTTTCTTCAGAGGGTACCTTTGATTCCCACTGATGATGCACACCCTATGATAGTTAGAAAAACACTCACCTGCCAATACTTGGTTCCTGGGGCCCAGACTCAGCCCTGCAAGAGAGTTACCTGTGAGTACATGCAGTTAAAGCCTGAGCAGGATGTGCTCTTTCAGCTCTCTTTTGAGCTACTGAGACATCCTGATGGGCCAATGCTTTATTGTGAGGTGGACTTCCCCTCATAATTGAGTTCCCTCTTCACAACTCCTTTTCTCACCAAGACAAAGCAGAGCTGTGAGGGTGGAAATCATAGCATCTTCCAGTTGCCAAAGGTTTTCAAATGGTTGATCCCTTTGCCAAATGAACAGACAATAAATATATGGTCTTCACAGTCTGATGTCTCCTTCTTATGCAGTTCTTGCATAAAAGGAACTGCTTTTTCTAGGCAAATGATTTTGTTTTCCCAGTGCTGTGAAGGGTGGGGCTCCAAAACATGTGGTCTTTAATTCCGTGTAGTTCTTTGGCTTGGATTTTTGTTTGTGACATAAGGCCCATTTAAACTCAAGTAGATCTCAACCTCTTCCTCTTTCTCAGTCAGCTTCTTGTTGTGCTAGAATTGCAAATCCATATCTGATTGTGGTCTCCTTTTGCAAAACATCTCACTTCCACCAATATACATCTGTTTGGATGGTCTTCTTCACCATTATTTTGCAAAAAATAATCCCAGTGCCTTCCTGAGTCAACACCCACAGCTGAGGAGGCTCATAACTGTTCTTTGACTGTCAGACCTTCTCCTTGGTTCTCCATCACTCTTTCAGTCAGACCACTCTCATAATGCTTTAGGATTTTCTCAGGATCTAAGCTTCCTACCAAGCCCTGGATATGCTTTGGGTATTTTTATGAGCTTTTCTTGGTCATAAATGAACTGCTACTTACTCTGGAGTATACATCAATGCCAGAAACGCTTTAAAACCATCCATCAGGTACCCTCTGAAGAAAAGATATGTAGAAGAGCTAGTGTGGGATGATGCTGGTGTTGCCTGAAAGGTACTGAACATGAGAACTTGGTTTTAAGTGGGATGGAAGAAAATTTTACCCAAATTTAGCTGGTGAACCATTGAGTTTTATTAGGGCTTCTTAGAATGGTTTGGGAAACATTTTAATTTTTTTCCTTGAGATAGGTTCTACTATTTAGCCCTGAGTATTCTTGAACTCACTATGCAGAACAGACTGAACTTGGACACACAGAGATCAGCCAACATGCCTCTGCTTCCCAAGTGTTAGGATAATGGTGTGCTCCACTAGGCCTTGTAACATGAAAAATTTTCAGAGGTTATATCACTGGAAAGGGCTTTCCACAGTAGGGTTTTATTTGTGTATAGTTACACTGGGAGAGAAGTAATCTCAGGAGATTCCACATTATGAACAAACACTGATGACACCAATCTTGTATAGGTCACCTGTGTGCCATCACAGCTACTGACACATGAAGGGCAAGAGTCATGCCATTTCTGTAGAGCAGTGGTCCACAGCAAAGGAAGATGCAGATTGCTGCTTCTGGAAAGATACAGAGCAGAAGGGACACACTGAGCATATGGTCCTTATGCTCACATATATGAGCATAGTGAATTCATGCATGCAGACTAGGAAGAAACATCATATTCTCAGTGCCTTAAATTTTCTTCAGTTCTATTGATGCCTTCCCCTATAGGTGAATTGTCATTTTCTTACTGGCATATACCATTTCCCTAGAAACAACATTAGCAGAATTATTACATCTTTGGCGCTTCTCTTTCCTATTTAAAATTTTTTTTGTTAATGTTGATTTTGGTTTAATGGCTGCCTACTCACAACTCTCCATTCCACCTTAAATGTTACTAGTATTTCAAATCAAAACAACACTGAGATTCCACCTTATATCTGTAAGAATGGCCAAGATCACTTATTGGCTCAGCCTCCAAGCAGATTTAGCCAGCGCCTGCTGAGACATCCGGACCAGTAAGTCCCTTCCAGCCTGGCCATACAGGGACCTGGGGAAAACACTGGTGGCACTCTGATCCCTGAGGCCTCCTGGCCCCGCGGAAGGCTCTTCCAGTCTACCGGCCCTTTTCCTTATTCAACTTAGCTTTCCCCAAAGCACACCCTTCTTTCAGTGGGCGGGGTTCTAGGAGAAAGGTGGGTAGAGAGTCCTAGGCTGCAAGAGTGCCATGTGCTGCAGAGCGGGCTTCCTCTTCCAAACCTGCCCTTTGGACTGAGCCTCCAAGCAGATTTAGCCAGTGCCTGCTGAAACATCCAGACTGCATCCAAGCAGATTTAGCCAGTGCCTGCTGAGACATCCAGACAGCCTCCAAGCAGATTTAACCAGCGCCTGCTGAGACATCCGGACGGATTTAGCCAATGCCTGCTGAGCCATCTGGACCACCTTCAAGCAGATTTAGCCAGTGCCTGCCTAGCCATCCAGACCATGCCTGCTGGTCCATCTGTACCACCTGCAAGCTGACTTATCAGGCGCCTGCTGATCCATCCAGACGGCAAGCAGCCCTGAGCCAGTACCTGCAGAGCCATCCAGACAGCAAGTGACCCCTATCAAGTAGCAGTTGATTCTTCCAGAGCAGAGGAATGGGCAGGCGCCAATCCGAAAATTCTTCCAACAACCTGAAAGGCAACATGATAACACCAGAGCCCAGCAATTATGCAACAGGAAGATATGAGCAACCCAATCCAGAAGAAGTAGAAGAAAATGACCTTAAACATTATATTATGAAAGTGATAAAGTCCATTAAGGAGGAGGAAAAAAAACTCCTTTAAAGAAAGAGATGAGAAGACTAACAAAGAGTTAGAAGAAATGAATAAATATCTCA
>JAQHUG010000510.1:334604-354985 GCA_028555095.1 Dicrostonyx torquatus | reverse complement strand
TTGGTCCAGCTGGATTTGATGAGCTCCCAATAGATCGAGCACACTGTCTCTGTTGGTGGGCCAGTCCCTCATGGTCCTGACTTCCTTGCTCATTTTCTCCCTCCTTCTGCTCTTCCACTGGAGCTTGGTAGCTCAATCCCTTGTTCTGATGTGAATGTAATTAGGTTCTTTAAATACATAGAAATTGTATTCTATATCGATAGGTAACCTTTAACCTCTTCAAAGATAACTAGAACATTGCATTTAAATAACTTTGGATTCTGTTGATGTGAGACACCATTGCTCCTGGCAGCACTGATTTATTCTGAAGAGAGTGTTGAGGACCAAGACACCACACTTGAAGTTTGTCTTTTTCTTGTCACAACTAGCCTTTGGGCAAGAAACTACCCATACTTTGACCACTGACAAAGTACATGATGTCTGGACTGGACAAGCAGAATACAAGAAAAAAGACTGTCAAACCTTGTCAAAACAGGGTATGATGATTTTGAAAAATTTTCTGTCACTGAAAATGATCTGTCATTTACTCTAGGCCTTAGCCAAAGTTGGTTGCTTCAACATTGCAAATGAGACTTTGGGTGATTGCTCAGGCAGCCAGTCATCTCTGTCATCTACTACATATTTTGGAAGTTGCTTGATTGCACTTCCTACCTACTCAATATATTCCTTCTCAGGCATTCGATGGGATTGAAGATTAGATAATCATAGTTAGCATCCTATTATGATCTAGCCAGGCCATTTCCAATACAAAACTTAGACTCCTTAGGATAGAATGTTCATTAAAACATTTAGCATACATTCCTTGCTTAATATTGTTTATGCTGGTTGTGATTCTAATCTTGTACTTCTTATCTTTTTCTAGTCTATATAGTTTTATATTGGGTTTGGAACTCTCTTATTAAAACAAAAGGGGGAGGTGCTGTGGGATATCCTTCTGCTTCTTTGGGAAATAGCCTTTAAGATATCAACCCACTTGGGTGTGGTCTCTTAAACTATGAATGCAACTGTAAGCCTGCACTTGCTTTCTTGCTTCTGGTTCTCTCTTCCAGATGCTAGACTCTGTTTCTGTTCCCTGTACATGCAGAGGATTATGATCTAGGACAGTGATCTGTAAGACTTCCCTAAATAAATAGCCCTTTAAGTAATTCTGAACTAGTGTGGGATTATTTTGTATCTTCCACCATTATTTTACTGTGTCACAAAATACTAGAAGGCCTAAAAGGAAATGCTCAGGTACAAAACAGACAAACATTCATTGTGGGCATTGAATTATGTACCAATATTCTCCAATAAGAATTCATCAGGGTAGATACCCAAACCACAGAAAGGCATTACTAGGAAAGAATTACAGACCAATCTCACTCATGAACATTGATTTAAAAATACTAAACAAAAAACTGGCAAATTGAGTATAAGAACACATCAGAACCATTTTCCACTATGATCAAGTCGACTTCATCCCAGAGATGCAGAGATAGTTCAACATATGAGAATATGTCAATATAATACTCCATATACACAAAGTGAAAAATAAAAACCATATGATCACCTCATCAGATGCTGAAAAAGCTTTTGACAAAATACAATATCGCTTCATGATAACAGCTTGGAGAAATCAGGGATAAAAGGAACATACCTAAATATTATAAAGGCAATATATAGCAAGTCAACAGCCAACAGCAAACTAAATGAAGAGAAACTCCCAGTGATCCCACTGAAATCAGGAACAAGACAAGGTTGTCCCCTCTCTATATATCTATTCAGTATAGTTCTACAGGTCTTAGCCAGAGCAATAAGACACCAAAAGGAGATCAAATTGGAAAAGAAGTCAAACTCCACTATTTGCTGATGATATGATATTTAACACACGTGACCTGAAAAATTCTACCAGAGAACTTCCACAACTCATAATCATTTCCAATAATGTAGCAGGATACAAGATTAACTAAAAACAATTAGTAGCCCTAAAGACTTTTTTAAAGAGATGCTTTAAAAAAAAACAGGTAAAGTTTTTTAAAAGACAGAGTACAAATAATTATAGATTAAAGGAAGTGAAAAAAAGAAATAATAGGCCATGTAAAAATGGAAAATTCACAGAATGTCTGGATTATTGTGTTTTCTTTAAATTTTTTTTGACTGTGAAGGAGTTAAATCCAGAGAGACATTTCATTGTGTGGTCTGCTAAGCTAAACCAACACGTATGTTCTAAAGGTATCATGACTTCCAAATTTGGGTCTAAAGATACAATGCTTTGGGAAAGAGGTTCTTCTTTTGTTTTCACAGAGGATTAGACCCTGTAGATTCCTTCTACACCAATATGGTATGATAGACCATGCCCTCCTGAAAGGTCACCGTGAACACCTTCAGAAAATTACTTCACTCAGCTTGCCAACTGAGATGAATCTAGCACACAGGATACACTATGAAAGACCTAATTGGCATTTCCCCTATACATCAAGAAGTAGTTTGGAGATTATAAAAAGAAAACTACATCCATATTCTCAAATATTGTTTATAAATGTTTAAAGGGGATATGGCATAGTATGGATAATTTGCATTGATAAGGATTTTGCTTTATTGATATAAATTTAAGGTCAATTTTGTTATATGTATATGTATTTCTGATCTTGATTAAGGTATTGTGATTATGTAGTTCATTTTAAAAATGTAATGTATAATTAGGAAATATAGGTTGTTAATGGATAATCATTGATATAGTCAAGTTTGTAGTCATGTTAGTTAGATTTTCTAGATATATAGAGATATATTTCAGTTAGATAAGCATTCTTCATATCTTTCAAAGTCAACATAATATGGCATTTAATGTTTTAATAACTTAGGAATTTTCATGACAATGAGACACATCTGCTCCTGGCAACACCAAGCTACTTCCTGAGGAAGACGGGCAACAAAGAGGCTCCTTATGAAGTTGGTTAGCCATTTAGGCAAGAAACTTCTCTTCCCTGGACTGTTGCATAAACTGGACACAAAGAACCTGCAGAGAGATGACTTCTGAACTTGCCTAAAGGTGATATGATCTTTCGGGGTTCCTCATTCATGAAAGAGTCTGTGAGACATTCTGCAGGACACAGAAGAAAGTGACTGAAATGTCTTTGAAATTTCCTGCTTCATGGAAATGTCTGCTGGATGCTATGGGCCTGTAGACTGAAGATGGATGCCCCAACGTACAGTGGAACTTTGCATGGCTGTCCAGGCAGCAAGATGTGTCTGTCACTTCTAGAGTTTTGAAGTTGCTTATTTCTTGTTTACTTAGGTAATATTATATCCTTCTTGAGTCTTTGATGGAGTTGAAGAATAGATAGATATAGTTATAGTTTTCCATTGTTATGATAAAAGATAAAATAGATCTAAATATTGTAACTGTAGTTCTTGCTTGATAACTGTTTTGTTATATGTAATTTTATTATGTTAAAATGAAAACCTTTCTTTTCTGTTTAAACAGAAAAGGGGGAAATGGTGTAAGGGGTTCTTCTGCATTTGTATTGCTTTCATTGGTTGAATAAAGAAAACTGTCTTGGCCTTTTGATAGGGCAGAAATCAGGTAGGGGGAGTAGACAGAATGGAATACTGAGAAGAAGGCAGAGTGGCAGATGCCATGGTTCTCCTGTCTGAGACTAACGCTGGTTAGAAGCTTTCACAGAAAGACATGACCTCATGGTGAACACAGATTAATAGAAATAGGTTAGATCAAGAGTGAGAGTTGGGGCTGGAGAGATGGCTCAGTAGTTAAGAGCACTGACTGCTCTTCCAGAGGACCTGGGTTCAACTCCCAGCACCCACATGGCAGCTCATACCTGTCTGTAACTCCAGTTTCAGTGGAACCTGACACCTTCACACAGACATACACACAGGCAAAACACCAACAAACACAAAATAAAAATAATAAATTAAAAAAAAAAGAGTGAGAGTTGGCCAAGAAGGGGCTAGAACTAATGGGCAAGGCAGCAATTTTAATTAATACAATTTCCATGTAATTATTTTGGGAGTTAAACTAGATGGGCACCTGGAATGCAGCCCACTCTTCGTACAACAATGGGGGACCTTGGGAGAGGGTTAAAGGGGAAGGGAGACAAAGGGAGGGGTACAGACAAAATGCATTTAGCTCAATTAAGTCAATAAAAAAAGAGAAAAATAATTCATCAGGGTGTCAGGGAGATACAGTAGTAATTTATAAGGGTAATATTTGTATGTATATGGTACACATGAGCCTTCAGAGACAAGCCTGTTGCATAAAACAATTCCTAGGGAGCTGTGTACAAAGATATACACATGCTATATAGGTAACATATGATAGATCAAAGTGAGGATAACATCAATGTCCAAACAAATCAGCAAGCTTTATTTGGATAGTTAAAGAAATGTGGTTAAAAGGTTGCTTACAGTAGCAAAAATGACTGAAGTGCAGCTGAATCTCAAAAGCCAACACCAAGATATGGCAAATCACAAAGACTAGGATCCTGTAGTGCCTTGAGCAACCTGTACATGGCTCAAAATGTTAGGAATATCCTTTCCAGCTCACACAGCTGCCATGGGATGGCATCAGGAACATCTCAGGACAGAAATTTTTGGAGTTAGTGGCAGAAGCAATAGTGAGAAAATAAGAGCTAAAGGAAACCATACACTTCCTGAGTTTATTAGGAGAAAATAGTGCTATTACAAGACAGAAGATCACAGGAGAAAATGGTTTCTGTAAATGTTAACAAGACTTTGCTGACCCATTGAATGAATCTTACTCCTCCTTGGTACCTGGATTGTGCTTTAGTTGCCTCATTTAGTTTCCTCTGACTTCCTCATTGTTAGAAAATGTTTGTCCTCCTCACACCTCTTCATCTAAACTTCACCATGTCTTCCTCCCTAAATCTTCTCTCCTGAACACAGGCTCATCATCTGGTACTGCAGATTCTGTCTCGGTATTCCAGGCACTGGTGCTCACTGGAGGAACAAAACTAGCTTCCACTTAAGATAATATAACACTTAAAATTGATCATCAACAAGCAGAACATAAACTCCTTGTTCTTCCTTGGGGTAGGATAATGTCGATGCCTTTTTCACAGTGTTAATGTGAGGATCTACCAGTCTGGTGGCACAGAGGAGTTTTAAAATTTAGGTTGAAAACTTCATAGAAAGAAACAGTCAGTCAGGTTGAGGAAACTGCAAAGAAACATGCTATTTTATATTCTATTTAAAACATGATCCCAAGTGTTGTAATAGGGGTATCCTGCATAGATGGATAATGTTCAGGAGCAGCAGGTTATTAAACTCAGAGCCAGAAATTAGACACTGCTCTGAGTTGTCAGTCAAGGAGGCCTTACACAACAATGCATGGTATTGTCATCAATGTTGCTGTCCCATCAAATAAGACACTATTTCTGAAGACATCACAAACTTTAATTGCCAAACATGGTGAAATCAAGCTGAAAATGAACTTCTTTAAGTAGCTTCATAATCTGTAATGTGTTGTATAGACTGATAAAAGTGGAAAGTCCCCTATGGTCCTACCTAGCTGTGAAGTCTATGTTCCATAATACAAGCCTGGAAGTCTCCAGCTGCCTTCCTGTGCAATAGTGGCATGACTATAAAAGGAATAACTAACTGCTTTCTTATGGTATGTGAGGTATTTATGACAGGAGAGCATCCACATACAGTGCTGTACACTGACTCAAAAATCCACTTCAATGGATATTATCACACCTATAGAGTAATCTGCTACTCTTATTTTGTTAAATCCACATAGTGACAAACTATTTTATAGGTATATTTATGTGAACAGATTAATACTGGTCTTAGTGTTAGTTGGACTTTTCTGTATAAAATTAGTAATAGCTAAATGAAAATTAATATATACGCATAACTTGTCAAAGTGTGGAGAATAAGTGACTATTGAGTGCTTGGACCTATTCAGGACATTTATATGCACCTTTCCATTGTTCAGAGATCATGGAAGAAGAAAGGTGTGGGATAAAATGTATTGGGGGCCTTGGGTACCACCATCAGCACTCCCACTGGATTTAGCTAAGATTCACCACAGCAGGCGAAAAACTAGCTAATTGGATCTGAGGGTAAATATAACATATAAAACACATATGTCAACTCTACATGTTCTTTATTCCTTTAGCAAAGAAGTTAGAAGGAAAAAAGTGGGCAATCTCCACCAGGTTTTTAGTTTTTACAGGCTTAGTTGGGAAATGCCATGTCTGAAGAAGGATGCTTAAAAGAAATCTCACACTAGCTCAGAATTGAGAAATAGACGGTTATTTAGGGGTAGACTCACAAATCAGAATCCTCTGCTGGAACGGAGATCAGAAACCAAATCCCGCAGCTGGAAAAGAGGCTGGACGCATACTCTACATGGGCATAAATAATATAAGAGGCCTCGCTCCAGTGAGCGAATAACCTCTGGCTGTAAGAGTTCCTACACCACATGTCTGCTCTGATCACTATGCCTTGCTGCTCCCAGCAGGGAGTTAGCTGACCTTCATATAGAATAGGCTGGCATTTCAAGATGCAAATAAAAAAGGATTACACAGACAAGAAGCTAATGTCACAGACCATGTCTTGTTTAAGAAAATGATATTTTGAAAACTGCAGGAACAGTATTCCACCTGATAGTTCTATTAAACACTAGACAGCAACTTTTTATAAATTAGAAGAAACCTCACCATAAGTGTGAGTTGAATGCCTAATGGTTTTAGAGTACAGAATTTGGGGGCATTATTTGTATTCAATAATTTTTCAATTCTAGAATATGACTTGAGCTCACATTTTATGTTGTTATTGTCAAGCCAAATTCCTTATTCACTGTAACAACATCTAAAAAAACTTGTTGCTTATAATGCACAAAAGGGAATGTGTTAGTTTATAATAAAGAAAGTATGACAAGAGACCGGGTAAGCAGAAAATAAACAGAGATGAGGACCCAAACCTCACAAGTTGGAAAACATGTTCCTCCATATCAGAATGAAAATAGATGAAAGAAAAATCTTCACTGTAAAGTAGAGGGTAAAAGCCTTACTGTGGTAGTGGAAGAGATCTCTGGCCCAACGTTTCTTTCATGGATCATTTCTCACAAGTTATTTCCAATATAAAACACTGATTTTTCTTGATTAAAAAAAAACAGTGGAACCAGATGGTGGTGGCACACACCTTTAATCCCAGTACTATAGAGGCAGAGGCTGACAGATCTCTGTGACTTCAAGGCCAGCCTGGTCTGCAGAGTGAGTTCTGTTACAGGCAACAAATCTACATAGAGAACCCTGTCTCAAAAAAAAAAAGTAAAAACCACTAGAGATGCTCAAATTTATTACTCACCTATCAAGGTCTGGCACAGCCATATCTGATGAGAATGGCAGAAGTCTTAAGTCAGACCCAGCAAAGCTGAGCCACAAGATGACTGCCATGCCACTTCTGATTTTGATACTTTAACATTTGTACGTTTGGGGGATATTGGAATGATGGAAAATTTTTTATGAATCACTTATGCCTTCTCCCAGAAGCACTGCTTCTATGCTTCCCCAGGAAAGTCCTGAACATACTAACTCTCCCACTTTTAGGAAAATATCTTGTCTACTTGAAGGTCTTCCTTATGCCTTAGACATTGTAACACACATAAAGAATCCAGAGGTCTCTTTATGAGGTTCTGAGACATTCTTTAAACATCTGTCCCTGTACTTACTCAGGAAAAATATAAGCAAAACAAAGTAAGCTTAAAGGTCATCAAGATTCGGTGCAATTAAGTTGGTCACAGCTCGGTATACTCTTCCCACTATACACTCAAGTCACTACATAGCATATACAGTGTCAAAGTTAGATTAGCTGAAGTTCCCTATACAGTACACAAAGACTTATATTGATATTGATGAGAAGGAATGATGAAGATAATAAAGCAACAAGATGTCAAGATCTCCCTTTCTTACAAAAGTTAGCACATGCAGAACCACTATGATGTCATATGACCAAAGAAGAAAAGAATGCCAGGATTAGAGATACAAGCAAATTTTATGAATATATAATGTAAACATTGTGTTATGGCAGAATTTGAATAGTAAATGTAACAGCTTTGACCTGAGGATTTTTCTTGGGCACTCTGACCATTAAGAGTAAATAATACACTGCTTGGGACATGGAAATCTGCCTAGAGTGGCTTGGTGAGTTTGTCTTTTTTGGCATCCATGAAGCCACAAAAGCTACTAGACTGAGAATAGACTATGCCTCTATATTCTTAAAAATTGGATTTTGGGATTCATGAGTAAAAATTGCTATAAAAGGTAATTGTTTATTGATGATGATTACACTTGAGCAAAAATGATTATAAAAAATAACCCTGTTCTGGGACAATTTACCAATAATGACTAAAAACTATGCAAGAAGAAATGAAGCACATTTACAAAAGCAAAAATGTTATGATCCCTGTTTTGGAACAACATGAATTTACCCCTGTTTACTGAATTCTGTATAAATAAAAAACACTTTAGATGCTAGTCACTCAGGCTGCAAGATTCTCTCAAACATTTAGCCTTGCTCATTCTTCCCTTGCCAACTCCTTACCTCCTCTCTGCAATGTATCAATTGCCTGTGCTGGCCCCTGACAAAGGCCTACTGCTGTCTCTCTTCTTCATTTCATGGACGGATTCAATGTTGTTCTCTGGTTATGGTAAACAGCAAAATTCCAAAAACCGTGGGGATTTCTGGTTGAGTTTCTTCACTGCGTGGTCCTGGGGTTGTAAGAATTTCCACTCTTAGCAGCTCCTTCTCCAGTAAAGAATTTGAACTTCTGTACCCACAAACAAACCAGCATTTTCCTTACTCATCTGTCATGGCTTCTGACAAGTTTTACAGTTGGGTGGAGGCCTCAGGCACTTGTGAGAAACAAAGACATGTTCACTGTGTGAAGTGTTCAAAAACACTGAATTTTTGTCCAAGTTCACCTTATTTTCTAGAAATTAACATTGTTCTTATCATGAAACATCATGAACATCTGGGATGAACACTTAAGCCTTCCTGGTCTTTGGCTTGATTTCTTCAGCTTGATTATGCTTTGAGACTATCCTCTGGCCAAGGCACTTTATGGAATACAGTTTTATCTGATTAGAGAGTTCAGGTGAAAGACTTTTCCTGTGCTCCCATCTAAGTCTGGAGTAAAGAATACTGGAAGTTGATTTCCCTCAACAAAAGTTTACACTGATTCACCAGCACAAGCACTCATTCTCATGGCTCCATGAATTTCAAGTACACAAAATAGGCTCACATATTTAAACACTTGCTTTCCAGTGAAATTAAGTGTTTGGGAAAGATAAGGAACTACAACCACGGCGGAGGAGGCTTACCACTGGGATCAGGCTTCGAAATTCTAAAAACTCGTTATTCCCAGTGTTCTCTCTTTTCTTCCTGAGTTCAGGTCAAGATGTGAACTCTCCGCTGTTCCTGCCACTGTGCTTTCACTTCCTCTGAAGTCATAACCAAAATTAAATGTGCTCTTCTATAAGTTACCGTCATCATGGAATTTTACTATAGCAATAGAAAAGTAAATAATATAATCAATAAGGTGTTTCATAAATTTGATCCAAGTCAGAGGAAAGTTTTCTGTAGTTAGATGACTATTATCCCAGCTTATAACACCAAAGAAACAGGGTACTGGAGTCCTTGGAAGTAGAAATTGTATTAATCTGAAAAGGAAAGGGTCTCAAAGTTTAATGATGAGAAGGTCCAAAACATCCCTGAAACTAGAGGATTAACTTCCTGAAATTCAAGGGAGCCTGAGGACTTCCAAATATGATGGCAACAAAATGAAAGGATGATGGTTAACACCTGGGAAACACCATCTTCACAATTAAGGAACTTTTGATTAATCTGAATATCATGGGCAAACAAATCCAATTGCCTATGGAAATGATTCAGGAAAGGGCTACTCATTTTTACCTGCTTTCACAGATAGCTATTCCCTCTGGTTTTATAACTTTTAATGGAGTGGAAGGCAGAGAGAAGTGATGTTACCTTATTCTGCTTTTAGATTGTTTATTTCACTAAGCACTTCTTTCATGAATTTCCCTATTCTTTTTCTAGGAAAAATATTATAAATATTATGAGAAAGTCCTGCATCACCTTCAGGTTTGAATATGAAATTATCAAAATCTGTCTCCAAAAGGAAATTATAATTTCTCTGACTCAAATAGAAAGCTCAGTAGCTAATTGGGACTGATATACAGACCATCCTAGAAGTGTAAAATCCAAATTTTACAAGTGTAAAATCCAAATTCAACTCAGAGACCCTTAGGAATTCACTCATAAAGTAATAATATCCCATTCACAACCCAGGAAGGAATTATAACTTACAACAATCCATTAGCTAAGATACAGACTACTGTATTACATTCCTCCATCCTATCAATTATCAAATTTACAAGAAAATACTAATAAATTCAAGACTTGAAACTGTTCAAGGAAGCTATGTTTTCTATGCATCTCCTATTACCAAGGCTACAAACACCTTTTGTAAAATTTGGTGTTGAACATGTTAAGTCTCTTATTGTTGTTGTAATTATAATTGTCATTCTCACCATTATTATTATTATTATTATTATTAGACTTCAAACCTATGTATTAATGTACTACAGTTACACTAAACCCTGACTGCATTTGAAATTCGATTTTGTGAAAAATGAGAGGTCAGAATTCAGTTTCACATTTCTGCATGTTTAAACCTGTGTTTACCATCATCAATTGCTGAAGACTTGTTTTTTCCAGTGCCCATTTTTTACATCTTTTTCAAAAATAAGGTAACTGTAGTTGGATAGAATTATATCAGAATCCACTCTTCTATTCCATTTATCTATATGCTACTTGTGCCGGTACTATGATTACTGTGTCTCAGTAATATAATTTGAAATTAAATGGGTTTGTGGACTAATATCCAGATCTTTGATTCAATTCCATTGGTCAGTGTCTCTGTTTTTATGCTAATACCAAGCTGTTTTCATTACTGTCGCTCTGTAATAGAGCTTGACGTCAGGGATGGTAATGCCTGCGGAAGTTCCTTTGTTGTATAGGATTGTTTTGGCTATCCTGGGCTTTTTGTTTTTCCATATAAAGTTAGTTACTATTCTCTCAAGGTCCATGAAGAATTTTGTTGGGATTTTGATGGGGATTGCATTGAATCTATAGATTGCCATTGGTAGAATTGCCATTTTTACTATATTGATCCTACCAATCCAGGAGCATGGGAGGTCCTTCCATTTACTAGTATCCTCTTCTATTTCTTTCTTTTTTTATTTATTTCTTTCTTCAAGGTCTTAAAATTCTTGTCAAACAGATCTTTCACTTCCTTGGTTAGTGATACTTTATGCTATTTATGGCTATCGTGAAAGATGATGTTTCTCTGATTTCTCTCTCTGTTTCTTTGTCCTTTGTATATAGGAGGGTACTGAATTTTTTGAGTTGACCTTATATCCTGCCACTTCACTGAAGGTATTTATCAGCTGTAGAAATTCCTTGGTAGAATTTTTGGGATCACTTATGTACACCTCCTACACCATTCATTTTGCTCAGGATTGCTCTGGTTATTCTTGGTTTTATTTGTGCTTCTATATAATTGAGATACTTTTTTCCTATTTCTGTTAAGAAATGTTATGGTATTTTGCTTGCATTGAATCTTCAGATTACTTTTGGAAGAATGGTCATTTCTCACAATATTAATTTTTTCCATCCATGTACATGAGAGTCTTTTTACATATTTAATTATCTTCTGCAAATCCTTTCTTTAATGATTTGAAGTTTTCATTATAGAGGTCTTTCCACACCTTCATTAGATTTTTTTCCTGCACATTTTATTACTTTTTAGAGACTACCATTAATGAGATTGTCTCTGTAATTTCTGTGAAAATTTGTTTGTTATTGAGATTTAGAATGGCTATTGTTTGTTATTGTTTTTATTGAGCTATATACTTTCTCTGTTCACCTCCCATCCTACTGGTCACCTTCTACCATTTGCTATGACATCCACACTCACAATTTATTCAGGAGATCTTGGCATTTTCTCCTTCCTATTTAGATTCATGCATGTCTCTCTTAGGGTTCTCTTTCTATCTAGGTACTCTGGAGTAGTAGACTGTAGGCTGGTATTTTTTGTTTTTTTGGGAGAGTTGCTTTATGCCTAAAAGCCACTTGTGAGTGAATACATATTATATTTGTCTTTCTAGGTCTGGGTTATCTCACTCAATATGTTTTATTTTCTAGATCTATCCAATTGCCTGCAGATTTCAAGATGTCATTATTTTTTTACCACTGTGCAGTGCTCCATTGTGTAAATGTACCACATTTTCTTTTTCCATTCTTCAAGGAGGGCCACCAAGGCTGTTTCCAGGTTCTAATTATTATGAATAATGCTCCTATGAACATAGGGAACTCTTGGCCTTGTAATATTAAGCATCTTTGGGTATATATCCAATAGCAGTATTGTTGGGTTTCAAGATAGTTTCCTTGTTTTCTGAGAAATTGCCACACTAATTTCTAAAGAGGCAGTACAAGTTTGCACTCCCACCAGCAATGGAGAACTGTTTCCTTTACCCCACCTCCTCTCCAACATAAGTTGTCATAAGTGCTTTCGATCTGGGCCATTCTTCCAGGTGTAAGATAGAATCTCAGAGTTGTTTTGATTTGCATTGTTCTAATGGCTAAGCATGTTGAACATTTCCTTAAGTGCTCTTGTGGTGGAGTCAGGGCCATAGTTCTGGTCATGCTGGAGACATTGCTCAGTGCTCCCAGAGGTTGGGCCTCTAGAGGAGGTTGGCCAGGAGGGTGGGTGGATGGACCTTCCTTGCCTGTCATGGCTACTGGATTCTTAAGTCGATTTTGTAGGTTGCCATTTTGTTGAAATTGTTGATAATTTCTAGAAGGTTTCTGTACTTTTGTGTCTGTTTTCTATATCCCATCCTTTGCAAGTAGGAAAAATTTGATTTTATCCCTGGTTGTATTTTAGCATTGTTGTAGTAATTTAGGAAGAATTGAGAGCAGACCCTCTAAGACAGTAATTAATAATGCCTTCTCTTAGTACTCTTATTCATTATAGTTGTCAGCATTTTTTCTATAACAGTTAACAAGAGGAAGAAACTGAAGTAGAAAAGGAAAAGTCAAGTTACAACTATTTTTATAGAATTAAATCCCATACTTAAAGACTCCTAAACAGTCTACCAGAAAACACTTAGAACCCAAAATCACTTTCAGTAAAATAATAGAAAACAAATTAGCCTTGAACACATTGGCACAAGGGATCACTACCTGAATATAACACCAGTAGCACAGACACTGAGAACAAAAATTAATACATGGCATATTCTGAAACTAAAAATCTTCTGTAAGGCAAAGAACAGAGTCAACAAGACAAAATGGCAGCCTACAAAATGGGGAAAAATCTTCATGAACCCTACATCTGACAGAGGATGGTCTCCAAAATATACAAAGAACTCAAGAAACTAGAAATCAAAACGCCAAAAACTCCAATTAAAACTTGGGTACAGATCTAAACAGAGAGGTCTCAACAGAGGAAAATCAAATAGCCAAAAGACAATTAGAGGAATTCTCAATATCCTTAACCATTGGAGAAATGAGGAAGAGCTTGCCTTATGGAAATAAACTCTGTTGGGGGAAAGATTAGCTCAATTAACTATTGATGTCAAAAAAAAGTTATGGAATGTTGTGGGAAATTGGAGCCATGTGAAAGCATTCAGTATCATGGATGGTGAGGATCAGAGAAGGTTTCCTAAGAGGTTCCGAAGCAGTGAAAAGAATGGGATTGGGTGGGGACAGAAGTCTGGTGTATGGTAGGAGGAGCTTGATGGGATGGTTACAACAGGGCATCTTGAGTCAAACTGAGCCTTGACTGTGCCCATTATCAAAGGATAGGGACATCTCAGTCTTATTTATGAAACTGATGCATAAGAATAAGAGTGGAAAGATGGGGAAGCTAAAAGGACCACTCTCTTCTTGACTTGACTGGGGTTTTGTGAAAAGATGTTCACAAACTCTAGCTAGCTCACTGAGGGAAGTTCACTTCACTCCTGGACTAGACATGATTTTTATTGCTGGTAATTTACTTCTTCTCTGGGCATAGAAGAGAGCCCCTTCCCTTGTTTTAATTTTTTATTAGTACATATTTAATTGAAATAGAATTAATTCACTTTCTTCTCCCCTTTCTTCTTCAAAATATTTCTAGCAACACTTCTTCAGGCCCCCATCTTTTTCTTTCATTATTATTGTTACACACACACACACACACACACACACACAAACACAAACACATCTGGTTTTTGTTTTGTTTGAATATGGCTCCATGACTGACCACTCTGCACTGGACAACTGATAAGCTATCTTTTCCTCTAACTTGCCTATAAAGAAACCCCCATCTTTAGCGTGCACTTGTAAACCCCCTCATTATGCCCCTTCCATCAGTGCCTCTGTTCTCTAGACCACAGCTCCTTAGCAGACACTGCACTCATGCTTTAGTCTCTGTCTAATGCTCCAAGCACTAATGCTTATGGGAGAATATTAATTGATTTCTCCTAAGATACAGGAGGATCATTTATCAATGCTCAGGTAACAGCCTCCATTCTTCCTTCCTCAGTTATGATGATATCCTTTATTAAAGTGTTAGTATAGTATAAAAATCAACAAGTCTAGTGGCATGGAAGACTTTAATTTGACATTCTAATTCCTCAAAACTGAAACCAAGATATAATATCCAATATGGTGGGAATAGATCACTGTTGTCCAATATATTTGCCTACAACCCCATGAAGAGACAGGAGAAACAATAATGCATTCTGGTAGGAAAGGAAGGTGGTTACAAATACTTACAGACTCTGAGAATACTGGACACTCAGGGATGTCTACATTCAGGAAATTATCTATCCCTAGTCTGGACATTGCCAACAACACCCCAAATACAACCACATGCAAATTATACATTCACTTCCATTGCAAAATTTGCTCAGAACCCATTTTCTGCCTCTGTGGTTCTGCCTATCCTGTGTGTGTAATGGGGCTGTACTTACCTAATACATGACAATGTGTGCTCCACTCTTTCATTGAGCACATTTTAAAACCAAATCATACTTTAATATATTACATTGTTTTACTGAATAAAATCACATTGTCTGGCTTCATATCAATACTTTAGCAGCTTCTAAAAGTGAGAAACCAAAATGTAAAACAGGAGACAAACAAACCCTTTCCATTGATGAAGAGGAACAGGTGGTTCCCACCCCATCCCATGGAACATACTGTGAGAACCATGCAGGGAAAGCATAGGCTGAAACTTCTGAAATAGCAGCTTCCTCGTCTCTTGTCTCTTGCGTGGAATTTTCTAATGGTAAAAGAAGAAAGTCTGGCTCCCCACAGTGCCCTCACCACCTGTAGCAAGTGGGGAAGCTATTGAGGTTTATGTTGGGTGTCAGGCCCCTAACCTTCTCAGAATCCAGAAAGAATGTTTTAGGAAGTGGAAACTGACTAAAAGGGTTCTGAGGGTAAAAGGAATAAATCAACTCATATAAGTCTTATAATGTTCCTTTATTCGTCCAATGTTCTCCCCAATGCTCTCTCAATGTTTTTTTTTTCTTTCAGTGTTCTCTCATGTTTTCTCTTGATGGTCTCCCAAAGTTCTTAAGATCCCACAGGGTTTTTAGTTTATATACCCACACAGATATTATTAACAGTTTTTTGACAATAACAAGGATACCAGGCATGCATTTCACAGGGCCAAAAGGCATATAAGACAGACAAAGCAGGCTCCTGTTGGATTACTTATGTCTCAGAGGGGGCATGACTGTGAGGCACCTGGGAAAATCTGATAAGGGTAAATAGAGGAAGTGGCTGTGATATCAAGGAGGTAAAAAAAAGTTTGTGTGTTAACTACATTTGTGCCATTAGTTAAGCTAGAAGTTTGCCATTGATAAATGTAGAAAAAAGGGAAGAGAAACATGTCAGTGTCGTTGCACTCTGCACACTTTCATTTCCTTCTGTCGTGGCTGAGAACACAGTGTTGTGGTAACCAGTGCAACCAGCTTGGGACATGGAAGGAAAGTAATGGCACCTGATTTGCATTGGAATTTTCCCTAGCTGAATTAAGGGGAATTTTCTTGCACTAGGTCGAAGTACAAACTGTGGCTATGTAAATTCTGAAAATTGTTGCTTCCAACCCCAGGCTAAGCAGTACATTGACAGTGAGAAGAAATTCCTTTCTCTAAGGCTGGTTTAGTGATCCAATATTGTTCTTCCTGTAACTAGGGGTAAAAGCACAAGCAGTTAATTTCCTAGACTAAGATCTTGTGCCAAATAAAACCGAGGGGAAGGAAAGTACAGAATATTGTGGTTGAGATAGAGCAAAGGCCAGCAGGTGACACTCTTCTGAGTCAGCTGCTAGAAAAGTCGGGACAACCTGGTCTTGCTTATCAGTAATGGCAGACAAGTTCTCTCTCCTACTCAATGTCTGTATTTTGAGGTTCTTATGTGGTCTATTTGTTAGGCCTCTCTCCTTGTCACATGGTCTGCAATAAAGCATAATTGAGTGGGGCTAGCTTTATGTAGACTTGACTATGAGAATAAAGGTTTGTTTGAATGAGTAAATACTTTCACACCAGGGCCACACAGTGTGGGAAAAGATTATCCAGTTACCAGCACAGAAAGAAGTTATGCTCAATAAATGATTAGTACACTGGTGATGGGTTTTTTTTGGGGGGGAGGAATCTCACTATGGAAAGGGGGGAAGGCTATGTGATCACAAGGGTTTTACAGAAATGGCAGCTCCTATTCAAAAGCAGTATTCGTGAAGCCCTGAAAATTAGTCTAAGAATGTTTTAGCTGTGTTTTTCACTACCTGGTCCTATGGACAACAGCAGGAAGCTGACCAAGCCCCTTACTAGCTGCAGTACTCAGGAGAGGGGTCCCAGAACCTCCCCTTGGCAGCACAGTAGAACTGGCAGGGGAGTTGGCAATAGATCTGACAGTGGACCATGAGATACCTCCTTCTTCCAAAGGATCAAATTATGAGGCTTCCAATCTCTGCTGAAATCACAATAAGATTAGGAAGATCTTTGCATAGAAAAAAGTTCATAAAAGGTGGACTTGAGCCTGTTGGGAAAGATCTGGCCAAATTCTAGAAGGAAGTCCAAGAAGATAACTCAGCACTTGTGTATCATAAGCCACCTTTTGGGGGTGACTTCTTCTGGGCTTCTAGCCATGACCAGTTTGTACATTCAAGGATAGGAATGTGAGAATTAGAATTAGGATTATTAACCTCAGTAGCACAAACACTGAGAGCAACAATTAATAAATGGAACTTCCTTAAACTGTGAAGCTTCTGTAAATCAAAGACACAGTCAACAAGACAAAAGGCAATCTATAGAATGGTAAAAGATCTTCACCAACCCCACATCAGGCAGAAAACTGATCTCCAAAATATACAAAGGTCACCAAAGGAAAAAATAGTCCAGTTAAAAAAAATGGCACACAGACCTAAACAGAATTCTCAATAGAGGAATCTAAAATTACTGAAATACACTTAAAGAAATGCTGAACATCTTTGACTATCAGAGAAATGCAAATCAAAACAACTCTGAGATGCCATCTTACCTGTAAGAATGGCCAAGATCAAAAACTTTGATGACAACTTATGCTGGAGAGGATGTGGGGTAAAGGGAACACTCTTCCATTGCTGGTGGGAGTGCAAACAGGTACAACTCCTTTGGATATCAGTATGGTGATTTCTTAGAAAATTAGAGAACAACCTACCTCAAGACCCAGGAATACCACTTTTGAGTATATACACAAAGGATGTTCAATCAAGGAAATGTGCTCAACTATGTTCATAGCAGCATTGTTGTTGTAGCCAGAACCTGGAAATAATCTAAATGTCCCTTGACCAAAGAATGGTTAAGGAAAATGTGGTACATTTACACAACAGAGTACTACACAGCAGGAAAAAAATAATGACATCTTGAAATTTGTGGGCAAATGAATGGATATAGAAAACATCATATTGAGTGAGGTTACCCTGACCCAGAAAAACAAATATCATCTGTACCCACTCATAAGTGGCTTTTAAACATAAAGCAAAGAAAAATCAGCCTACAACTCATAATCCCAGAGAATCTGCACAACAATGAGGATCCTCTCTAAATGGGAAGTAGAAAAACACAATATCTCCTGAGTAAATTGGGAGCATCAGGACCATGGGAGATGGTTGAAGGGGGGAAGAAGAAGGAGGGGAGTGAAGAAAAATATATGGCTCAATAAGAGCAATAAAAAATGTGATAAAGACGCTGAAGTACAGCTCTTCTCAGTTGATGGGGGTATGGTGAGAAAGGATTCAGTTATCTTTAAGGGGCTGGCAACTGGGTGCTTCACCATGCTCCAATAATTGTATTGGCAATAAAAATTGGACTTGGTGTTTTGTTTTGTATTTTCCTTATTTTGGGGAGGGCAAAAGGATGGGAGAATAGATCTGGGAGAAAAGGGAAACAAGTGTGATTTGGGTGCATTATGTGAAATACACAAGAAAATAATAAAAGCACTATGTTGGAAATTTTTAAAATAATAATTATATTAATAGTAATTGCCTAAGGCCATGTCAGAGGAGCTGAAGATGGCAATTGAACTTGGGGAGGTCAGTCCACCAGGAAGCACGATACTGATGGGTGGCTCTCAGATAGGAAGGCACTGAGTGCTTTAACTGAAGAATGTCTCTTGCTGCTGCTCTGCTTTTACATGTTTGCCACTGCCATTTTCCCTGGTATCTGGCATGTTGTGAGTGGGTGCTGGGGGATCCCCACTGCCTTTAATGTAGTGTTATTGTCTCAGAAATATTCCATCTGCTGGGCATCTTTACCTGTGGATTATTATGAAGGTGATTTCCTCTTAAGCCACATTGTTTAGTTAAAATAGTGATTTTATACAGTAGTGTTGATTTAGACACAACTTTGATGCTTAAGAGATTATAACCGAAGTTAATTTAGTCAGGAAATGAATATACAAAAGGGTAGAATACAGGGTTGCCTCAGCCGCTATTAGATAAGGGGCTACAGAGGATAGGAAATAAGAACAAGAAAATGTTAGAACTAGAGCTTTTGAGTTTCTCATAGTCAAAAGACTATGGCTTAGGTTAATGATTCAGGAAGACAAATGAGCTAGACTAGCTCACCTTTTGTAATCTTAATGCTAGAAGACGTGGTCATGGGTTTCTGTGTGCATCACAGCTGGAACAAAGCTTTAAATAATGACTTGAGGTTTGGGTAAGAAGTTTGTAAAATGTTTTTGTTAATGGCTTTGAGGTAGAAACTCTTGGGAAGCAACTTAAAGCTTAGAAAGACAAACTTTTAACAGTTGAGTGAGGTAATCACTGAGCTGAGGCAACAAAAACAAGTATAGCTTTGCTATTGCTGACTAATGTACCTTTGTTGCTAGGATATCTTGGTGACCAAAGATGATTATTAATTCCTTGTACCCATTCTGCCCTCAGCTTCCTGATAAGATTTAATAAAAAAAATGATGTGGGTCAGCACACAGAGGATTTAAAGTTAAGATGACTGTTTTTTTCATATATAAATTTTAGATTTGTGATTCCTTTAAGATTTCTTATAAGTTTATCCTTTGAGATAAATAAAAAAGTGCTTAATCCTTTCTTTGTAACTGCAAAATGCAGCCTACCAGTTAGAGAACTGGCTCAGAAAAATACTTTGCTTACTTACATTTTGTTAATCTATACCAAGTTATTTGACAATGAATGTCTGTGAGTTTTTGGAGATAATTTGTTATTCACCTGTAAAGCATTACGTCTTTAGTCATGTAAGGAATATAGAAAATATGCTGTTTTTACTTGAACTCATGTGAAAAATAGAATATAACCATATTTTAATATTTATGTTGCTTGAAAGATTTTGCTGGGGTATATAAGATGTAAGGAAAATGACATAAAGTTGGAAGAAAGACATTGGGGCTAAAGAAGGGAAACATCAGTGTAGAAGAAAATAATAGGAAAAGGAAAGGGTAGAACAAGCAAAAAATAATACTAAAATGAAATACTAAACTTTGGACCTGAGAAAAGTTCACACGTGTCTGGTTGTCTTTCCAGTTGTTCACTTGATTGGAATCTCCTATTCAGTTTCTATGGCTTGCCATTCATCAGCACCCTAGGAGAGATCCTGACGTGTGTGTGTGTGTGTGTGTGTGTGTGTGTGTGTGTTTACTTTTTTGCCAGACCCAGAGTTTTACTCCCTCAGATATAAAAGTCAGTTTTGTGATTAGTCCACCAATCTCATGGCTCCCCTACAATTCCTGAGCTGCTGAAGGTCCTTCCAGCATCAAAAAAGAAAAAAAAA
>JAQHUG010000510.1:312424-324846 GCA_028555095.1 Dicrostonyx torquatus | reverse complement strand
CTTGGCTCATTCCTGATTTTAGTGGAATCGCTTTGTGTTTCTCTCCATTTAATTTGATGTTAGCTGTTGGCTTGCTGTATATCGCTTTTATTATATTTAGATATGTTGCCCGGCTTGCTCAATCGGTAGAGCATGAGACTCTCGGTCTTATTTCTTAATTATACATTACTTTTTTGCTTTTGATTACTTGTATTGAAAGTGAAATAACTAGGATACCAATTTTAAAAATAGGAGAAGAGAACATAAGCATATTACTAGATATATGCATTTTCAGTAGTGCATTAAAATACCATATTACATGAGTACTTAATTTCCATGGCTTTAAAGGTCTATAGATATCATTAATCCTAAAATTATCAATACACTGTCAATATTTCCTCCATCAAACAAGGCAACCAGGGATATATTCATGTTAGCATATCTTTATTAAAGATTAATTTCAGGACTCTCTGCTCAGTCAGATGCACATAATTGCTCCTCAACTCATGTAGATTTTTCACAGGACCCTTATTTATCCCAAGGACTATGGAACCCCTCTGTGCTCTTAACACTGTGTTAAGTGCTAGGATGAGCAAGATGTAGGCTGCTGTGATTTCCCGTAACTTTCAGTCAATTGAGAAACACAGGTATTGACCTTGCTATTATACATTTATACTTATTGTACTGAAATAATACCCCATTAATTAATTAATATTAATTTAATATAATTTAAATTAAATTAAAGAAAGGGAATGTCCATTGATCCTATTATACTGTCTTAGAGACTTGTCTTACTTTCTCTGGATGTTTTAGGAAATTGCCTTTGAGATTAGTGTAAAAATGTGAAAGGGTGGGCTGCATTATATGCTTCAGGTTCTGATAATCACTCGCATGGAGCAGAAAGAATGCAATTAAGGGGCTACTGTGGATCATGCGGGGAATCTTAGGCTGCAAGTAATTTTGTCTCTATCCTAGAGCTTGTTCTAAAATTTATCTTAGAGTAGTCTTCAGCAAAGTTTGGACAAAGATGACATGCTCAGATATGCATTAAATGGACATAGAGACTTGTATTAAAGATGTGAGAATGGTTAGACTATCAGAGAAGGTACTTAAAAGTTGGTGGTGTAATGGGAGTTCTCTCAGAGAGACATTATTGGAAAAAAGGATGATGTATTTGAGTGGAAGTAAAAAATTAAATAAAAAAGATAGAATATAGATAGATAGAGAGAGAGAATGAGAGAGAGAAACAAAATAGTTTTTAAGTATTGTTTGTTTTACTTGACCTAAAGTAGAAAGCTATTTCATGAAACAACCCTACACAAACAAATCACATAGGATTTAAATATATATATATATATATATATATATATATATTTCTTAGGTGAATTTTTTTAAAACAGTAAAACAGTTGGCTTGTGATAGTAAACTTTTGTCAACTTGACCCCAACTAGAATTACCTTGAAGAGAGACCTCAGTTGAGAAATTGAATTCATACCATTGACCTGTATTCATGTCTGTGAATTAATGATTTATAGAGAGGTCCAAGACCACTGTGGGAGGTGTCACCCTTGAGCAAGTGGTTCTGAGCTATGCACCAAAGCAGGATGGACAACCCATGTGGATTAACCATGTAATTATATTTCTTCCATGGTTCCTGTCTCTGCTCCTGATGCAATGAGTTCTTTCTCAGATTTTCCTCAGTCATGGATTGTGATCAGGGTAAGTAAAACCCTTTGTTTGTTTGTATATTTGATTGATTGATTCTACATTACACTTTTAAAGGAACTGTATAAGCACAATATCCTAAACAAGAGTAGAAACATAATACAGCATACCAGTCAAAACTATAAATTTGTATCAATAAATTAATATCAATAACAATGTAAAATATGTAAGATTAACCGTTGGTTTTGGATTAAAGTAGATTCAATAATCTTACCTTTTCCCACAATTTCTATTTTGTATCCCTTTCTTCTTTTAGAAAAAGATTGATGATGATCAATAACAATCTGTAATCCACCCTACTTATATGAAAACATTTATAACCAATATTTTGGCATTGTGTATATAGTTTTCTAGACTACTCCCTGCTAATTAGTGGATAATGGCAATCTTTAATGAACCCTGAGAAAATCGGGATAATTGTTAAGTCTTGGCTGTAGTATTTTGTGAAGCTGGATCATCTCAGTGGTCTTAAAGTTGTTTTGAATGTTGGATCATCTGGGACATTTTTATTGATATTTGGTCCCCTCTCTGAAAATATAAAAGCTTTTAAAGGTAACATACATATCTGTATTAATACAGATTTAATTAATTAATACAGATTTAATTAATGTGTGCATTGTACACAACCCAGTCAAGGATATTTTTTTGTTTTATGTTTGAGTAGGTCAGATATATGTCATATGTCTTGTAGTTATTTTAGGTTTATTTTTTCATGTTTGTAGTCAGAATTTCAGGAGGTCTCGATCAAAATTGATTTTCCTTAGCCTGAGATGAATCCATAGCCCTACATTTCCTGTGGAAACAAAATCATATCTTTTCCCTCAAAGTCACATATCTTTTGGCTTAAATATTGAAGTCATGAAAATTTTAAAATACATAGGTTAGTTTAATTTAGGGACTTTCACAATTAAGCATCTCTCAGCAGTTATCATTCACCCATTAACAAAAAAAAATCTAAAGACAATACCATTAAATATAGAATCTGGACTCTTTGAATATTTCTTTTCTTTATGTGGTTTCTCATGTTTTTTATCATTTGATTTTGTTTTAATTACTTTATTGTTATTTTAAATCACCTTTTCAAATCTATGACTGTTTCTATGCTTTCTCTTCTCTCTCCCAAACCTACACACATTTTTAAAATATCCTGTGATCCATTTAGAGGCTTTTTGTCTAAATCTGCAATTACTGTGTATCTCTAATCATTTTGTCTGTATTATCAAAAACCCTAACACACTCCTCAGCATACAATTGTACCAAATCTGTGTGAGACTGTGGGAATCTGCCATGCTGCAGCTCAAGCCCATATGCTGCAGCCAGGGGATGTATCTCATTACCATGGCCTTCACAAGAGATATGAGCTATGAAACTGCTCTAGGCTCTATTTTTGTGTATCTAGAACTCTCTTTTAAGCTTTCTCAGTCTTTATGTAGATGTTCATGTGTCACAAAGGAGTGTCACATGTAAACAGAGACAGAGTTTTCTGTCCCATCCACATGTTCACAAATACCTGGCAGTCACTTCCCAAATTTCCAGAGGCTTATGGTAGCTATAAATTCTTGATTGATAGCTCAGACTTATTACTAACTAGCTCTTACACTTAAATTAATCCATTTCTATTACTGTATGTATTGCCACCTGGTCATGGCTTTACCAGTCTTCTGGCATCTTACTTCTTTGATGGGTCACTCACATTTTTCTCAACTTTGCTTCTCTTCATATGAGTCCTCAGGTTCATTGTTCTTCCTAGCCTTATCCTGCCTTGCCATAGACCAAACACTTTTCATATTACCCAATGAGACCAATGCATAGTCACAGCATCCAGAAGTATCATCCCATAGCACTCCTCTTTTGGCTAGACTAGAGCTTTGGAATCTGATCTGCGACCCACACTGGAGGGTCATGGTCTTTCCTATGGTTACCACAGGACTAGCAGTGCTGACAGTACCTGGTTTTTTTTATAAACTCCTAAAAGAAAAGGAGACTGCATCATCCCAAACTACACTGTGGTTGTAACTCTTGAGAACAGGACTCATTCACTCCTGAACTTGCTTTTGGCGATGTAATCATCAAGTGTCCACTCAACTGTCATCATAAGCTTCATGGGGTCACTGTACTCTAATGAAACTTCATGGTTGTGACAGGAACAATGGTATCACCCTGCATAGTGAACTGTCTACAGTGGTGAACTTGCTTTTGTTTCTTTTTTTTCTTTCTTTCTTTTCTTTTTTTTATTGTTAAAAGCAAAATTTATATTTACTCCCCTTGTTCCAGCTCTCCCACTCCCCCACTACCCCACCGCCCTCCCCCTGCTTCCTTAAGATGGTGCAGGATAGCCTGTCCTATGGGAAGCCCTAGGCTCTCCCCCCTCCATCTCAGTCTAAGAAGATGGACTCTCCCAGGGCCTGCCGCGCTCAGCTGGGCCCTTCTCCTCTGGTGGGGGTGGCTGGATTGGAAGCCCTCTCCAAGGGCTTACCTCAGTCAAAAGGGCCGACTTCTCCTCCGGTGGGGGTGGCTAGATCGGAAGTCCTCTCCAAGGGCCCTGTTTAACACTTTCTACCCACATCTTCATACACACACATGATAATGAAAAAAGGTCACGAATTTGAAGGAGAGTGGAGAAGAATCTATGGACATGTCTTTAGGAATGAAAGGGAAGGGGGAAAAGTTGTAATTACATTAGAATCTCTGAAAGAAGAAAAACAAGCAAAGGAAAACACAAAACCAAAAGCTTTCTTTATTCCTCTTCTCTTTTCTCACTTTATCTGTCGGTCACTGACAAGGCATTTTTCTTATTTATAAAATGCAGGGACAACAGAATCAGAGTCCCCAAAGTTCTCAGAATTTCCTAGAGACTGGTTATGTCTGTACAATGGTTGTGCCCTTGAGACAGATTTTGTTATATGAAATTTCTGAATCCACTCTTCTTCCTTGGAATTCAGAGTCTGGATCTTCCCAGGCTGATAGACACCAGGGTAGGTTCTCAGGAGGGACTTTTCTGCCTGGAAGCTGAAAGGTTCACCTGCCCCTGTCTTGATGTCAGGATGCACAACTGGGCATAGGTCACATCATTTGACTCATCTGTTGTATCAGCCTGCAATGTGAAAGTGTAAAAGAAGTTTTATATTGGGAACTGGGAGCCTGAGAAACTAAAGACATCAGGACCAACCTGCTCAACTAGCACTTGGCCTCCTTTTCTCTGTGTGTTATTTGAGTCCAGTGATTCCTTTGGCATGAGGGAAGAAGAGGTGGTCTCTGCCCTTCTGAGTCTGCAGGGTTTCACCTGAGCATACAAATCTTTGGAGGAGTCTTTCTCATGTTTCCTCTGAAAATGAGACAGTGAGACAGGAAAACCATTATGACTCACCAGAGGCTCTCCTTTCATACTTCCTCAGGGTGCACAAGTGATATTTCAGACATTTATATAAAGCTGAACCATTGCTGATGTGGTCTTCTGGAACTTCCAGAGGACTTGAAGTATTTAATTTCCTTCATGCACTTCTGACATATTATCCTGACACTTTGATTTCCTCACCAATGTCTCCTCTTTTAAAAAGAGAACGTGCCTGCCCCTGGGACACTTGAATCTGCCATGTCCATTACCCAGATTGACTGTTGGAGGAGAGCCACTTGTTGGTTCCCAGCCACCTGGCTAGCTTAGACATGAAGAATCACACAGAAACTGTATCAACTAAATCACTGCTTGGCCCACTAGCACTAGCTTCCCACCGGCTAACTCCTATATTAATTTAACCCGTGTCTATTAGTATGTATATTATCATGCTGCTGTGGCCCACCGGGTAAAGTTTCCAGCATCTATTTCCAGCAACTCCATGGTTTCTCTCTCACTCTGCCTTTCTCTTCCCATGCTATAGGCCAAGCCAGTTCTTTATTCATTAACCAATAAAAGCAACAAATAGACAGAAGAATCTTCCACACCAATGTGCCAGTTCATCACAGGTTTGTATGAACCTCTTGACTCAAGCTTCACCTTAGAAGGCTTCTTTCAAGTCCCTTTAAATTGACACTGACAATCTGTGCCTCACACAACCTCAACATGCATCGTCTAACTCATTTCCTTCACACACTTTGCACTGCTCAGTCCATGTGTTTGTCTCCATATTATCTCCCATCAAGAGCTTGTTCCAGTGGGTAGGAAGACATGTGCCATGCTACATTTGCAGCCCTTACTTGAAGCACGGTCTATGGGGACTCCAGGAACTGGAGAGATGAGTCAAGCAAAAGAATGGTTGCTATGTAAACATGAGTATCTGTCTTTGATCCCCAGTGCCCACATAAAAGTCAAACAAGAATGCACATGCCTGGGACTTAGGGGACACTGAGGTAGAAACTGGTGTGAAGGGTTCATTGGTACCAGTTCACCCAAAGAGACAGCTCCAGGTCCATTAAGAGAGCTTGTCACAGAAAATGAGTTGTAGAAAACTAGAAGAAGAAATCAGATGTTGGCCCCTCTTTCTGCCTGTACTTAAACATACGTGCATACACATTCCCATGTACATGGTTCTCATTTACTTGTGTTTCCTGTTAATTTACTTCTTAGTTTTATGACTACAGATTAAACTCAAGGCCCTATACATCTTAAGTTATCACTTCAATAGTGAACTAGAATTTTATACCATCATATTATCATAAGTTCTTAGCATTGTAGACAAACAAAAATCTCACCAGAACATCCATCTCCATGCTGTCTGCATGCTGTGTGACCTTCACAGTAGCATCTGTCATAACAAAGCATGCAGGTCTTCCCCTGTCCAGATTCCCAGGACATCTCACTTCCCCAGACCCCCTCCCTATCCCAGATAGGGAAACAGAAGATGTAGTGGGGTAGGGGTGCATAGAGAGGATTCAGTGTCCCAGATGCTCCACCACTCCTGTGATGGTTAGACCTCAGGTATCTCCCTCCCGGGCCCTTTTCCTCTCACACAAGACTTCTTCCTGGATGGCAGGAGCTGGTTTGGAGCTGGGGAAACAAGAAGGTGTCAAGTGGCAGAAAGGAAAGTCAGGCAGGTAGAGTCTATGTTTCTGAGCATGAGTTACCTCTTCTGGTGGCTTTTATAACTGGTCACTGAGTCTGCAGGATGTTGCAAATGAGTCTTTGTCTGGACTGCAAGAGAGAAAAAGTCCCTCAACCAGGAGACTAGAAGCCCTTACCTAGCATGTTCAGGAAAGGATGGGACCTTTATGACTCATTGCATATGTGTTAAAATCTCCCAGGAGATGGAAAAGTCCATACAATACAGAACATTGCACTTGTTTCTAGATGATATTTTGAGATAAACATCTGCAGAAGTGTTTCTAGGCTGACGTGTTCCAGACTGACCTTACTTTGGGGTCAGTGCCCTGAGCCCCTGCTGGGATACTCCACAGTGGGACCCACTAAGCCCTGAGACCCAGGCCTCCCATACCCTACTCACCTCCCTTCCTGCCTCTGTTCTGATGCCTGAGTCTGAGGAGAAGGAAGAGGGTGAGAGAGAAGAGCAGTAGAAAGAAGGCCACAGAGACGCCAATAACAGCCTTTGGATACCTTGCCAGTCCTAGGAGACAGGTAACATCATGAATGAAGAATTGTGAATAAGAAGTTACTGTGTGAGACTGGAGAGGCAATTATAGAGCCCGAATGGGTCTGCACTAGACCCTCTGCATATATGTTATTATTGTTGGTTGGTTTGTTTTGTTTTGTGGGGAGTTTCTGACAGTGGTGGTGAGGGGTATATTATACTTTTGCCTGCACTTGGGACACATTCTTCCTGCTGGATGACCTCACCCAGTGTTGATGTGGGGGTTTGTGCCTGATGTTATGGTATCCATTTGTGCCATGTTCAACTAATGTGCCTGTGTGGTCTACTCTTTCCTGGGGAATATGGGGCAGGGGTAGTGTAACTGAAGGAGACTGGATGTGTGAGAGGAGATGTGAAATAATGTAGGGAGGAAATGCTGCAATTGTGATGTATTGTTTAAGAGAAGAATAAATAAATAAAGAGAGAATCGACTATGTGGTTGCTCCAAGTTAGGTCTTTGTTACTTGCTAACTATCATTCTCATAGTCATTTATCATGGGACCATCTCTGACTTTCAGTCAGTTTTCCTCCCACAGATCACCCTGAAGGTGATACCCCAGGGTATCAACCTCTCTAAACAAGAATTTACCAACTACATAACTAGTTCAATACCCCCTGAACCCACCATGCAAAAAAGTTGTTGCTTAGATCTCAGTAGTCATACACAAGAGGGATGAAGATCTGTTTTTCATGGCCTAATACAATTTGATGGAGAAATTCTGGGGAATTGTCACCTGCTATCATTTCCTAGGCTTCACTCCAGGACAGATCAACAATATCACTCTCTGTTAGGGTACCTTTTCTGCAGCCTAGCTTCTGAGCCTCCGGTTTTCTAGGAAACATGTTAGGAATCTCTGCTTCACACCTAGTAGCTTGGTCATCACCCAAGCTGATAAATGAATGAAGATGCATGGGGAAAGAGAGTCAGCACATATTCAGGGTAAAACAACTTCCCTAGACAGGAAATCTAAAACCTCTATGGGAATGGAATTTTGGACAAAAGGGGACTGTGGGAAATTTGTAGGGGGAATGATGAGTTAAAGGCTGCCATATTAGCACATCTCTCATCAGTCTTCTCTTACACTTAAGCTTCTCCAGAATCTTTCAGTTTCCTACCTGGAATCTTCTGGACTCCGATGCAGAAGGTGAGATGATGATTAATTGAGAAAGAACAGTTTACTTCTAAATATCTACATAAGTCAATTCCTAAGTCAATTATCCTGTCTTAATTGAGCTCAAAGAGATATGGGTTATCTCACCTGAAACTATGATCTCCACAGGGACACTGGGGTGTGACAATAGGTAAGGGGATGAGCTTTGAGAACCAAAGCATACATAGGAACCCCCAAGGGCCGAAGTCACAGCTCTCATGGAGAATTCTGCCTGATTTTTTAAGTCTTGAAACTGTGATTTTTGATGCAAATAGGGATGGGCTGCACCTTCCTTGAACAGAAGGAAAGTATCCACGGGGTCTGATGATTGACACTTCAGAGTCACACTCTCTCCTAAGGAAACAGTAGTGCCTGGATGCACAGAGAGATTTGGGGTAACGGCAGGGTACCCTAAAGAGAAGAAAATTGTTGAGTGAAGGACTGCAGCCATTGTTCTGAGCCCCCTTTGAGAACCTAGTCTCTCTATATTTTAACAGTCTACTGTGCACTCCCTTGTCCCCAGACCTATTCTTCTGTGAGATGTTCATCATCATCTTGATGATGAATCCCATATCTCCACCCAGCTGAACCTGTGCCAAGATGGGTCCCAATGGAATGCACTAAAATCCTCACCTGTGACCAGGATGTCCAGAGGATCACTGGGGGCTGACCACTCAGAGGAGGAGCTGTGTGCACCAAGACATCTATACTGACCACCAGTGGAGGAATTCACAGAGCCTAAGGTAAAATTGGCATGAAAATGTCCATCCTGAGACTGATGGACAGAGACCTGGGTGAGGTCACTTTCCCCCATCTTGAACAGAGCAAATCTGTCATAACTTATCTCAGAGGAACACTTGAGGATCAGGTTTTCTCCAGGGGCCAGGACAGGGCCTTTGTGGGTCATCAGGGAGGGCTTCCTTGACAGTCCTGTAAACAGGAGACTCAGGAAGCCATATAGCCGGATCTTGCTATGCATTCCATATCCCATCCTGCTCTGACAGTGCCATGGCCATTCATACTCTGGGCCTTAGCACTCAACTGTTTCCTTTAACCACCATGGTTTAAACCTTCCTTGAGGCAGCACAACTTATGACGAAGGGTTTCTGGTGCCACACAGTTGAGAAAATAAGACTTCCTCACCTGAGACATGGATCTCCAACGGATCACTAGCCTCTGACCACACATGCGGAGTATTTGTATAGTATCCATAACATCTGAAGGGCCCGCTATTGATGGATGTCATGGTGATCTCAGGAAACAGAGCTAGGGACTGTCCAGTCTGTACAAACTGTGCCTTTAGGGACCTGGAGAAATTTTGATCTGCCCCAGTCAAAGTGAACAAATCATATCCTTTAGATGAAACACACTTAAGGGTCACGTTCCCACCTGAGGTCACCACAGGGATGGGCAAAGCTGACAGAGTAGGTTTACCATAGTAAACACCTAGGAGAGAAAGAGGCAGCCTGTTTAATGAAAGACAGCCTATGTCTCAAGCAGATAAGCTGAGGAAGCACACCTATGGAAGATTATTTCCTAAAAACAGGCAAAGATTGTGGTGCTTAGTGTACTCTCACCTGTCACCACCAGCTCCAGGGTATCACTGCACTCTGTCCAGCCAGCAGAGTTGTATGAGTAACAGGTGTATCTCCCTGCGCTCATACTTGTCACAGATGGGATGGAGATATGTGCCTTATTGTTGTGGTCTATTTGGGTTTGTGTGTAACTGGGTTCTGGGTTTCCTTCTTTATATATCACATACATAAGGCTTTCTAGGGTCCCCTCACACCAGATGGTAACAGGACTCTTGGAGGTGATCACAGAGCCTGGATGAGCCCAAATAGTGGGTTTGTGAAGAGTCCCTGAAAAGAAGCAAGAAAAATAGAAACATCTTTATAGGACACTTGCACACAAAAGGTCACAGTTGGAAATGTCACTTAAGCTGATATGTAACAGCAGAAGGTCACATAAAGACCTGACTTGTCCCTTGACTCATCAGGTCCACTGTTATGATCCAGACAGATTTCTGCACCAGCTGTATCACACTGTATGTATGTATGACACTAGATTCAATTGTCCTGCCTCTTGATCACCTACTCCACACATATGAACTCCATTCCTGGGATCCTATGTCTCTTGTAATATTTCAATGAAAGGCTGGAGCTTACTTACCTGACACCAGGAGCTCTAGGTCATTACTGGGCACTGACCACAGCTGGGAGCGACTCGAGTAATAGCCATAGCATGTAAATCTCCACCTCTGGTTGTGGGTCACAGGACCCACTGTGAAATGAGCTTCTGATAGCTTAGGGTATATATCATGTGAGGACACAGGCCTGGAGAACTTCTCATTATCCTTCAATAGAATGAAGCTGTTATATGCCTGCTCTGAGACACACTGAAGAGTCACATACGCTCCTGAGGTCACCACAGGGCTCGGCACAGCTGACAGGGTGACTTTGCTAGGATAGGCACCTAGAAGTAAAGAGGAAGGCTGATAAGTGGAAACAGAAGGTAAACATTGCCCCCCTTCTGAAAATTGAGGAGAAGACACCACAGTGAGCATTCACAGGGATGGATGCAGAAGTGTCCTCTCACCAGTCACCACCAGCTCCAGTATGTCACTGCGTTCTGACCACCCTGCAGAGCTGTAAGAGTAACAGCGATATTTTCCTGCATGATGCTGTTCCATGGATGCTATTGAGAACATGGCCTTGTTACCAGGATCTTTTGGAGTTTGACTGTCCCAGGCTGCTGGGCTTCCTTCTTTATAAAGGAAATACGTTGGTTGTTTTCCCTTTGTCCCCTCACAAAAGATGGTCACATTATTCCCTGAGGCAATCACAGATCCTGGATCAGCCCTCAAGGTGGGTTTCTGAAGTTTTCCTACAAGGAAGTAGAAGAGAAGAATAAGGGGCTTCAAAAAGTTTCAGAGTAAAGATCAAACTTGCTCCTGATCTTCAACTTTATGCCAAATAGAAAAATACCCAAAAGTGTCATGGGAAGACACATCATTTTTTTGACCCTCCCAGGTTCCATTTCTATTATGCCCTCCCTTCATTTTCTATACAGTGACTCTCATGGTCTGCATACTGTGTCAACTGACTCAGGAACTCTGAATCCTCAAACACATGACACACCATGATCTCCATTGGGAACCTGTGTCAGGTAGAATATGATTCTACAAAGAGCTTGAGGCACCCTCACCTGAGATCAGAAGTTCCAAAACGTCACTCCCTTCTGACCACACCTGAGGATTATTTCTGTAATAACCATAGCATCTCAACCTCCACCTTTGGCTGGAGGACATTGGACTCAGTTGGAACTTGGCAAGAAACAACCCACTGTGTTTATCTTGTGAACTCTGACGGCGTGAGAACTTCTGATCATCCTTAGTTAAAATGAACCAGTTGAATGGATGATTTGAAGTACAAGAGAGTGTCACAGTCATTCCTACAGTTACAACAGGGTCTTGAAGTGTCAACAGTAAGGGTTTGTTGTAGACTCCTAAAAGAAATACACATCGAAAATTAAAGGGGACCACACAGTCTAAATTGTCACCCATGGATTTCCTTCTATGGGAAATAGTACTAACATGGTCGTTACTTAGAGTGACTTCTGGGGCAAAGATTTTTGAGTGTCTCTCACCTGTCACCACCAGCTCTAGGGTGTTACTGCGTTCTGTCCATCCAGTAGAGGTGTAAGAGTAGCAGTGATATCTCCCTGCATTCAGTTCTGTGATTGATGAAATGGTGAGCTTTGCCTTATTGTTGTTGACTATTTGGCTCTGTTGGTCCCAAGGTTGTGGGCTTCCCTCCTTATATATCACATATATTAGGGTCTCTAGGGTTGCCTCACACCAAATGGTAACATGACTCCCTGAGGTGATCACAGAGCCTGGCTCAGCCCATATGGTGGGCTTGCGAAGGGTCCCTGCAAAGAAGTATGAAGAAAGAAAGTGCATCTGTCACTAAAATGTCACAATTGT
>JAQHUG010000510.1:244059-254465 GCA_028555095.1 Dicrostonyx torquatus | reverse complement strand
CACAGACAGAAGGATCTCCCACACCAGGTGATTATCTGTAGAAAATTTGATAGCAGAAAAATGCAAGCCTAATTTTAACACTAAAGTCAATAATAAAATAGTCCATCAAATTGTCATTGTGTGGAAATTTCCTGATTCTGTGATTTTTTAAGTAAAATATTCTCTATCTCTAGAAGTTTCATTTTAGTTCAAAGAACAGAAATGAGAGCTTCTGAAGATCAAGTTCCCCTCTCCTTATTTATGACTATAGACTGGCAGACTGCCTCAATGTTTTGATTATGAGCATGAATGTTTTGCCTATTGAAGAGCATTCTCAATTTCCAAAGAATATTGATGTCTGATACTTAACCTAAATGCTCCTCTGTCAACCCAATGGTTATTTAGATTGTTAGGACAGAATTTTAAGAAGCAAATGTTATTTTTAAGCCCTTGTTTAGTCATGAGTAGTAAGTCACAAGCTCTGACTTAATTGCTTAGTCATGAGGAAGTTTGTTTTGGAGTATGCATACTTTTTTACTTAGACTTTATCACCATTGCTACATTTTTACATTCTGCAACCATGTAAAGGCAAATACATGGATGCTCACAGCCATATCAAACTGATATCCTAGACCTTAGTACAACAGCAGTCTCACTTCTGAAATTATGAACAGCTTTCCTCAAACCTATTATTGCTACATCTTTGCTTAGAACGGTTACTAAAAATATATGTTGGTATGTACTCATATGTACATGAACTTAAACAAAAATACACACTGAAAAATTTATTGATACTTAAGAAAGTTACTCTTTATATGTAAGGTTTAGCACTCATTTGTTGGGATTTGATGTAATTAAAATTGCAATTAAGGAAAAACTTTTTCTTATGGATATTTGATCTGATTTTTCATTCTTAAAAACTGCTTAAATATTTCTTTTCTCTTTCTGTAAAATAATTTTTTGCTAATATTAATAACATAATCTAAATTCTCTGTCTGATATTTTGTAAGGCAATAATCCTTCCCATTAAGGAACAAAAAGAATCTACATTCCATGAAGTGCTACAAACAAAACATTGAGAGATCTTTGAAAATAGTCATGTCCACAAACACATTCCATGCACGCATTAGCCCAGAAAACAAAGTTGTTTGTTAAAAGCACACTTCACTAAGATGAAAAATTTACTCCAAATGAAGAAGAGCTCATGGAGTTGCCTTGTCTTTCCCATCAGTGCACTTGTTAAGGGCTCACCTGACTTAAGGAAAAGTATTGACAGAGGTTTTAAGAGACATCATGCTCCGAAACTGCAGGAGGCTTCTGCTCTTAGTACAAAGCTGTCACCATTGTCTAGTAGCCCATGCACATATAACTTACTTTCTTCTAAAGGAAACATTGCATGGAGAAAGAAAGAAAAGGAACCTAGAGTTAATAAATTCCCTAGAATGATAAAAGCACATATAATTGCCTTTGTATGGCCCTTGAATGTACTGTTTAGTGTCATTTAATACATCTGATTTTCTTAATTTATAACTTCACTCTGAGACAATGAGTAAAATTTCAATAATTCAATATAGCTATTAGTATAGTCATAAGCTTTCTTTAGATATAGGATTTTCCTTTATAACCCAAGCTTGACCTATATTTATTATCCCTGTGCCTCAGCCTCCTAAATGCTGGGATTATATGTATGCTTCATTCAACCTGGGTGTTAACTGAAATGAACATATTTTGTATGTTTCTTTAAGAGCTTAATCCTGTTTTTAAAGAATAATAGAGAATAAACAATTTGATTTACATCCACCCAATCCCATGACACTTAACATTCTAGTAGATTTAAACTATACTGTCATAAATCTGCAGGTAAATAGTCTATTAATCTAGCTACAGTGAACAAAACCAAGATTCTTGAGTTACTTCTAAATTCATCCATATTGTACTATGCAATCCTATTTTGCTAGGCCAATAGTTTTCTGCAGGGGTATGGAGAGTTTAGTTAGTGAGTATTGGGAGGGGACTGGAGGGCAAGGAGAGAGAAAGAAAGAGACAGTAATGGAAGGACAGAGAGTGGGGAAGAGGAGAAAAATAAGGGAAGGGGGAAGAGACAGATAGCTGTCACTTCAGAAGAATGGGAGTGAAGAGAAACAGAAGACAGTGGAGGCCAGCTTGCCTGGGGAAGGGAGAGATTGGAAATGGATGGAGCCTGTCTCTTAAAGGGGCAGGGTGTTGACAGGAAAGGCCAACAAAATTATAACTTTGTATATACACAATATATCTTGTTTTTTGACAATGTTATGCATACAAACAGTATATTTTGTTTTTTGAGAATGCCCTGCATACATACATTTTGATGTTTTTCACAAGGTTATGCATGCATACAGAATATTTGGATCACCTTTACCTCCCATTACTTCTCCTAAATCCCAGATCCACCTTCAATCCCCTCCCAACTTCACATCCTCTTCAAAATATTTTTTCATTTTATGTATATGAATGCCTTGCCTGTATTTATGTATGTATGTATGTATGTATGTATGTATGTATGTATGTATACCACGTGAATACATGGTGCCCATAACGTCCAGAAGTGGATGTTGAATCTCCTGGAACTGGAATCATGGATGGTTATAAGTTACCATGTGGTAACATTAAATTAAACTGAGAATTAAACCTGGGTCTCTGGAAGAACATCAAGTGTTCTAAACTGCTCAGCCATATTTCAAACCCTCCCCTCTTTCAAAAAAAATTGCCAAAACTAATTTGTATTTGGCTAGGCCAATAGTTTTGCTAGGTAGATAGTTCTATGTTAGTTGAGTTAGAGAATATTGGAGCTAGTTTTTAAAAAGGATTAAAATTTCTGGACTTTAATATTTGTCAGATAATAGTAGCCAGCTCATATCTCTGATGCTGGGAGGAGACAATCTGAACCACCTGGAGGGTCAGTAATTGATTACTATCAAATCTGGGTTTGGTGTAGGCTTTTTAACAAAAAGAAAAAAATGAGAACATAATATAGCTATATCCTTTCTTCCTTCTCTTTCTTCCTTTCAAATTTGCCTTGTACCCCTCTTTACTCTCTTTCAAATTCATGGCCTATTTTTCCTTAGTTGTTCACACACAAGCAAAACACACAAAAACACACATATATAGAAAAACCTATTAGGTTTATATAATGTTATTTTTAATGATCAGGGCTTCTTATTCGCTCTTCTGTAGCAAGGAATTCCAATGGGCTTGTCAGTTTCCTGGGTAGGAAAAGCCATCAAGGAGGAACTTACTGATGTGGAAGTGTTAGAAATAAATGGTATCTTGTTTTTTCCTGTTTTGGAAAAAATTTCGAAGTTATCAAAAAAGTTCACATTTACAAAACAACAGCCTATAGAATGGGAAAAGATATTCATTAACCCCACATCAGACAGAGGTCTCATACCCAAAATATACAAAGAAATCAAGAAATTGGTGACCAAAAGAACAAATAATCCAATAAAACAAGGATTACAGACATAAACAGAGAACTCTCAACAGAGGAATCTAAAATGGCTGAAAGACACTTAAGGAAATGTTGAACATCCTTAGGAATCAGAGAAATGCAAACCAAAACAACTCTGAGATTCCATCTTACACCTGTAAGAATGGCCAAGATCAAAAACATTGATGACAATTTTGCTGGAGAGGTTGTGGGGAAAAGGGAACACTTCTGCATTGCTAGTGTGAATGCAAGCTAGTACAACCCCTTTGGATATCAGTGTGGTAATTTCTCAGAAAATTAGGAAACAAACTTCCTCAAGGCCCAGCAATACCCCTTTTGGGTATATATCCAAAGGATGCTCAATCATGCCACAAGGACATGTACTCAACTATGTTCGTAGAAGCATTGTTTGTCATAGCTAGAACCTGTAAACAACCTAAATGCCCTTCAACTGAAGAATGGATAAGGGAAATGTGGTACATTTACAAAATGGAGTACTACACAGCAGAAAAAAATAACAACATCTTGAATTTTGCAGGCAAATGGCTGGAGCTAGAAACATCATTTTGAGTGAGGTAACCTAGACTCAGAAAGAAAATTATCACATGTACTCACTCATAAGTGGGTTTTAGACCTAAAGAAAGGAAAACCAGCCTACAAATCACAATCCCAATGAGGACCCTAAGAGAAACTTACATAGATCTAATCTACATGGGAAGTAGAAAAAGACAAGATATCCTGAGTAAATTGGGAGCATGGGGACCTAGGGAAGGGCTGAAGGGGAGGAGGGAGGCAGGGAAGAGAGCAGAGAGAAATGTCAAACTCAACAAAAATCAATAAAAAGTTCACATTTATAAATTTCCAAAAAAGAGAAACAATATGCAAGTATAAGAAAGAAAATAGAGTAGAAACACCTAAGAAGGCATTGAAGTGCAGTATGGTGGATATCACCTGTTGCCAATTCCCTAGACCCTCTCATTTTCTTCTAGTCTAAGAGTTCTCTAGGATAGACAATAAGTGAACCTTTAAGTTCAGAAATGTTATATCAGATACTGTAAGAACCATGGGTCATTAGTGTGAAATGTGATATATGGAGATGGTCCTTGAAATTCATAACATATGCAGGTCTAGAGTGCACAGCACTCACAGAGAATTCTGTTTGGTCAGACTGTACTATGTTTTGGGGTCTTAGATATGTGGGTATTTGAACATAAGGAGAGAATTATTCAGGTTCCATGGTTAGCAGAGCACTGTTATTTGATTTTCTGAGGTCAGGATTGTGACAGAGAGCTCTCCTGGAAAGAAGAAGGATGGAGGATGGGGGAGGGTTTGCCCTTATTCTGACCTGAGATCAGACCTTAATCATGACTGAAATATGAAGATTTTGTCTCCTTATTTTCTCTGACCTTTTTCTTTTATTCCATTCTCTATCTCCATCTTTCTTGCTTCCTGAAAGTCATCCATTATCAGAGCTGCCACCTCTTCAGCACTCTCCACAAAGTAAGTGCGGGATTTGGGTCCCTGGTTGGACGTGGTGAGACCTTAATCTGCAAGAAATCCCGTGGGTAACTGGAGCAGACAACTTGGGAAAATGGACATGTGAGCCTGAGTTTCTGTAATATCCCCTATGTGGAAGCTAAAAGATTCTGAGGAAATCAACCTCAGAGAACCCAACATAGGCCTGGGGGACAAGGCACTGGGAAAATTCACATCTCGCTTCAAGGGATAGAATGGTTACATCATTGATAATGCTCAAGAAATACAAGAGGGTAAGGTTCCCACAGGAGAGAGTGCCTCCCAGCCAGATCTTAAGGAATGTGACACTGGGGTTGAGGTGTTTCTGCCAAATAATCTGCCAACTCCCATCCTTCTCTTGAAGTTCTACTGAACTTAATACTCTGGTAATCTTACTTGGGAGCCAGTAAGCTATTCTCTTGACAGCAGGACTAATGGCATATAGTTTAGGGTCTCAATAAATGATTGAGTCATTGATGGAGTTGACTCACCTGATATGTGTATATCCAGGGGGTCACTAGGCATAGAGCACTTCTGTGGATCTCTTTTGTAGTATCCATAACATGTGAATGTCCCGCTATTCCTGGAGGTCATAGGACCCAAAGAAAACACGGCTTGTAAATGCCCAGTGAAAATATACTGTGAGTCTAGGGTTTTGAAGAACTTGGGTTTTCCTTCCTTGATCAAAATAAACCCATCATATCTCTGCCATGAGATACATTGAAGGATCACATTCCCTCCTGCATTCACAACATGGCTACCAAGGGCTGACAGTTCCTAACCTCCAGTGGAGTCTGTTTATGCTAGAGATTAGAACATCTCTTTTTATATACATGGTACTTGTGAGCCCTTGATGTATCCTCACATTAGACAGTCACCTTCGTATCTCTGAGGACCACAAAGCTTGGCTTAACCCTGAGGATAGCTTGGAAATGCATCCTTGTAAGGAAACCAGAGATTAAATCCTGGATCCTCCCCTTGCAGATCTCATTGTTCAGTCTCAGCATTCTCCTGGTTTCTGCAGGACTAATTCATCTTTGCTGTTATCCATTCCATTGCTTAGCTTTTAGCTAGCCCCTGCTTCCAAGTAAGGTGCAAAGATCTGAGACAGCAGAGAACACTTACCTGCCAACACAGGAGACCTGAATCCCAGAGTCAGTCCTGAAAGAGAATTCCCTGTGAGTTTATCTTTTGCTGGGCAGACTCTCCCATCCCAAGAGCCCCCTGAGTTTTCTGGGATTCCAGAAGTTCAGTCAGTGCTGGGCTATGTGCCCAAGTAATTCCCAAACAATACAATCTCCTTCCCCTCTTCATATCTCACCCAGACAGCATGGCTGTGGCAGTGAAAATCATGGTATCTCTTCACAGTAGCTCCAACTGTGCTTATGAACAAACAACACAGCAAGGTGTTTGGGTTTGGGGGGGCTGAGCATTTCCTATCAGTTTGTTGAAAAGTCACATCCACACAGAAAAGGGAAATGAGAGCAACTAGCATTCATCTCGCTGGTAATTTGACTTGAACGAACTCCAGATTCTGCAGTCACTTTTCACAGAAATTACACCTCCCCCATTACTACTCACATATGCCTAGTGTGTCCTCAATGTGGTGAGAGTCAAAACGTAGCAATGAACACAACTGGTGCCTCCCTTGCTTTATTGGCCCCTTCCAATGGGGGACAACAGAGGGCAGATCCTTGCCCTGCACAGCTGCATCACGTGCTTTCCTTCAGGCTTTCCCCTCATTTGTATGCACACCACTGTGAGGTCCTCACCATGGACATTTATCAAACCAGCCTGGGGATACTTCATAAATATCCAGGTTTGTTATGTGGGGCAGACACCAACAGCAGAAAAACAGTAAGCTCCTCCCTGCAGTTCACATGGAGTTTTATCCTGGGGATGGGCAGATAAGAGAACACACAGAAATGGGAAAGGAAAACTGGCTGTTCTCTCGGTGTCACTTTCCTCTAAAGAGCAGACTTCTGCTTGAAATTCCCTCTTTTCTTAGCAACATCATCCGTTTCCATCTCTACAGGAAAACCCTTCAGAGTTCTTCTTGCCTCCTCACTGTTTCATTTTGGGGGACAGAATTGTTTTTGATGGAATCAGGGCTGATATTTTTTTCATGTCTGTATGTCATTCACTTCTCATGCCAGTTTGAATATTAGTATACTATGGTTGAGATTTTTCATGTGGAGCCTTCTGTGAGTACTTTGCTCCTTAGATTGTCCATAGTATTATGGTATCTTAGACATTCAGAAGTTCAAACAACAACAATTCCCAGCTTCATATTGGCTTAAGAACAGACAGGAGGACCAATAGAACTGATTGGAAGACTCAGATATTAATTCACACACCTTTGAACACTTGATTTTTTACAGAGAAGCAAAAATTATCAAATAAAAAAAAGAAAGCATATTTAAGATGTGGTGCTGGCATAACTGGATATCAACATGTAGAAGAATGAAAATAGACCTATATCTATCACCGTGCACAAAACTCAAGTCCAAATGGATCAAAGACCTCAACATAAAGCCAGCCACACTGAACCTTATAGAAGAGAAGTGGGAAGTACACTTGAACACATTGGCACAGGAGACCACTTCCTAAATAGAAACCCAGCAGCACAGACACTGAGAGAAAGAATTAATAAATGGGACCTCCTGAAACTGAAAAGCTTCTGTAAAGCAAAGAATATAGTCAACAAGACAAAACAACAGCCTAAAGAATAAGAAAAGATCTTCACTAACCCCACATCAGACAGAGGTCTGATATCCAAAATATACGAAGAACTCAAGAAATTGGTCACCAAATAAACAAATAATCCAATAAAAAATGAAGTACAGACATAAACAGAGAACTCTCAACAGAGGAATCTAAAATGACTGAAAGACACTTAAGGAAATGCTCACCATCCTTAGGTATCAGAGAAATGCAAATCTGTAAAACAACTCTGAGATTCCATCTTACACCTGTAAGAATGGCCAAAATCAAAAACACTGATGACAACTTATGCTGGAGAGGTTGTGGGGAGAAGGGAAGACTTCTGCATTGCTGGTGGGAATGCAAGCTGGTACAGCCCTTTTGGATGTCAGTGTGGTGATTTCTCAGAAAATTAGGAAACAACCTTTCTCAAGACCCAGCAATACCACTTTTGGGTATATAATCAAAGGATGCTCAATTATGCAACAAAGACATGTGCTCAGTTATGTTCATAGCAGCATTGTATGTCATAGCAAGAACCTGGAAACAACCTAAATGCCCCTCGACCGAAGAATGGATAAGGAAAATGCAGTACATTTACACAATGGAGTACTACACAGCAGAAAAAAATAGTGACATCTTGAAATTTGCAGGAAAATGGATGGAGCCAGAAAACATTATTTTAAGTGAGGTAAACTGGACACAGAAAGACAATTATCACATGTACTCACTCATAGGTGGTTTTTAAACATAAAGCAAGGAAAACCAGCCTACAAACCACAATCCCAGGGAACTTAGACAAGAAAGGAGGACACTAAGAGAGACTTACATAGATCTAATCTACATGGTAAGTAGAAAAAGACAAGATCTCCTGAGTAAATAGGGATCATGGGGACCTAGAGGAGGGTTGAAGGGGAGAGGGCAGAGGCAGGGAGGGAAGCAGAGAAAAATGTAGAGCTCAATGAAAATCAATAAAAAACAAAAAACAACAACAACATGTCTCTTTGTACTGATATCAATAACTTTTCATAATCAATATCTATGACTTGTATTTCTCTATGTGTGTCATTTGTATATGTTTGAGTATAAAGGAAAATGCACACAACACAATATACCCCAAACTTTTTACTACATCCATTCCAAAAGAGGTAGTTCCACAATCTATCAGTATCAACAACACCCGACTCGGTTCATTGTACATATATGTATAACCAGTCATCCTCAGAATGTCACAGTACCATGTTCTCATGGGTGTATGATTTTCTTGGCCTAAGAATAACTGGTGGGATGTTCCCTCCTTTGAACCCAGAGCCTCTTGCATGCTAAGAAAATGCTCTACCTGAGCTGTAGCCTCAGCCGAGATGTTCCCTTTGGACTAACAGACTGACACTCTTTGTTGCGAACTTAGTCACCCTTTGCCCCACAAGCATCAGTCTCAGAAGGAGCACATGCTTCCCTCTACTGGTGGAATGAGCTACATGTGATGTACTTGCCTCTAGGATGACTGATGGCCTCAAACTGGCATTTTTTCAGCCTTCTGTAATGGGTCAGATATTGAGTCACAGCAGTAACAATATGGACTTTGATTTAAAAAAAAAAAAGCAAATCCCCGGGAACTGGGGTCTATGCTTGTCTGCAATTTTTGTCACACGGCACTGCATTCATAGTCACTCTGTATGAACTACAGTCACTAAGCACATAGCTGGATGAGCTCTGCTGCCTTAGTCCTAAATTAATGCCCAACCAGCAGATTATTACTGTTATTACTCATGGTAAAATGTAGGGGTCTTTCTGTCTTAACCTGGTATCTGTCTTGGGCAAGATTTATGTGCCTTGTCTTGAGTGAAAAGAGGCTCTCTAAGTGTTTGTGTGACTCCCCTGGAAACCACTCTTCACCTTATGCCGTTCGCAGTTTGAGCACTCAATGGGTACAAACCTACAGTGCTCTTTGTGCAAGATCATGAGAACTCCCTGAGATTGCAAATTTTAAATGTTGGCTATCAGGATCCTGTGAAGTCTCTGAGGCTATACAAATCAGTATTTATATAGGATTATGGGTACAAGAATGCTTCCTGAAGTCCTTCTGGGTAGATAGTATCTTTTTAATCTACCTTTCAAACCATGATAGATTATCACTTGGACTTTAGGCTAACATGTTTGACAACACAATAAGGCTTTTGCTCTTTTTGAAAGAATTATATGAGGAGGAACGTGTTTTCAGATTTGACACCATGCCCACTAATCAATATCAATTCCGTACCACAGGTCTGCCATCACTTCTTCTTCCAAATATCAGTGTGCTTATCTGTTGTGGTTCAGTAAGAGTATCCCATATATGCTCATATATTTGAATGCTTAGTAACAATGAAGCAGAAGTTTTTGATCGCATTAGAAGAATTAGGAGGATGGCGGCTGGTCCTTGGTGAGTCCCCCTGTTCCAGATCCCTCCAACTGGAGTGGTAAATGCTTACCAGCCCAGCGGTCCCACTAAACCACTAAGGGCATCCCCCAATCCCCTAAACGTTCTGCTCAACTAGGAGGCTCCCTGCCCTCCCCCAGCTTTTCTGTGTTCCACACCCCAGCTTGTCCCTAAGCATGCCTCCCCATTGGCGGGGTACTGGGTTCCCCAAGCGAACTTGGCCTGCTTCTACTGGAGTGGTAAGTGCTCCCCAGCAAAGCCTGTCCCACTGAACCACTATGAGCATTCCTCAACCCGGGAAATGTTCTGCCCAATTAAGAGGCT